>PVLA01001758.1:132859-291059 GCA_004027455.1 Hydrochoerus hydrochaeris | reverse complement strand
AGGAGCCTGGTTCCGGGACCTTTGGAAAAAAAGGGGACAGTGATTGATTGGACCCAGGGAGCCGCTAGCGATCCTGCGCTTGGGAATAGTCTGGATCAAAGTTGGACCTCCCCCCTCCCGCCAGATTCCATTGAAACCAGTTTGGGGACCGGAAGGGAGGTAGGCAGGTCTGGAGTCAGTCCAAGCCCGCCCCTTCGCAGCCGGAAGTCCCCGAACTTCTCAGCATCTTTCACCGAGCCGTAAATGCTTATGCCCTGAGTTTGCTCATAGAGGCGAGGTGAAACTTAGGTGAAGAAGCACTTGTAAAGTGTTTAGTGTCCTTTAGTTGTGAAAATTACAGTCACCTTTCTGGCACCAGCCGTAATGATGTAATATAGTATAATACTAGTTATTAGGGCAGGTGCCAGCTGGTGATTATTCCTTATTTTAATATATTACTTAATTGTAACTAACATGGCATACACAATTTAATTACATACACATACTTTCGCCGTGCTAGGGCTCGAACCCGGGGCCTGTGGCACGCTAGACCAGTGTCTCCCACTGAGCGGCATCCATGCCACCAATTATAAGGTAAAGCTAGGGGTAGAGATAGTAAGAGGTTTCTATCCAACCCACCGGGACTGCTTGGAAGGAGCCAGATCTGGAACCCGCCATAAAGAAATTCCCTAGGCCTTACCTTCAGGAGCCTGTCTGCCCGCCGGCCCCAGGTGCTCCTAAAAACCTGGTGCCGCGTCCTCCACCGCCCTGCAGGCCCGGGCCACCATGCAGGCTGAGATGGAGCTAAAGGAAGAGGAGGCCGCTAGGCAACGGCAACGCATCCAGGAGCTGGAGGAGATGCAGGAGCGGCTGCAGGAGGCCCTGCAACTGGAGGTCAAGGCCCGGCGAGACGAGGAGGCCGTGCGCCTCGCACAGACCAGGTAGGGCCCCTTCTGGCTTCCTCAGCCACCACCCGCACCCCCCGTCTTCTGGCCAGCCGCGCACCTGCGAGGCGTGGGCAGAGACAACGCCGTGTCCCCCGTTCCCACCCGCAGGCTGCTGGAGGAGGAGGAGGAGAAGCTAAAGCAGCTGATGCAGCTGAAGGAGAAGCAGGAGCGCTACATCGAGCGCGCGCAGCAGGAGAAGCAGGAGCTGCAGCAGGAGATGGCGCTGCAGAGCCGCTCGCTGCAGCAGGCCCAGGAGCAGCTGGAGGAGGTGCGGCAGAACCGGCAGAGGGTGGACGAGGACGTAGAGGTGAGGCCCGCCGGGCTGCGAGCCAGCCTGATGCCCTAGAACCTTGGCACTGTCCTCAGCTGGTTGTGTGACCTCGGGCGAATTACCTAATCTCTGGGCTTCACTTCTTTAAGATGGGGAAGGAAACTGATAATCCCGTTGTTACAAGGATTAAACAAGATAAAACATGATATTTCATATGCAGTGAGCGCTAAAAAAACATTTGCGGCTGTGTTCGTTAACATTATTATTAGTCCAGGCAAAATGTTTTCCTCCTGCCCATCCAAGTCTAGCCCTGTAGTTGGATTCTGCTCCTTGGAACCTGAAGCACCATAGAAGAGGATTTAAGTTCTTTTTATTTGAATGTTCCCTGTTTTCTTTTTATTAATATGATGATGTCATTCACTTTGTTGGCTTACATAGTTATTGAAACAATTTTATTTTTTATTTATGTAATTTAATTTATTTACTTATCGTCTGTTTTGAGATAGGGCCTCGCTACTATGCAGTTCAGGCTGGTCTTGAACTCACTTTGTAGCTCAGGCTGGTTTTGAACTTGCAATAAAGGATCTTCCTGCCTCAGCCTCCCAAGTGCTGGGATTATAGGTGTGGTGGTGGGCCACCACACCCAGCTATATTGAAACATTTTTAAACACTGACATATGTAACAGGAAGAGCCCACCTGGGCCCACCGACACATCCATTACTAATGTTGTTTTGTCTTTATTTTTATTTGGTAGCAAGACTCAAACTCAAGACTTCAAGCTTTCCAGGCAGGTGCTCCGCCACTGAGCTGTGCCCTTATCCCCAGTTTTTTGTTTTTGTTGTTTTGTTGTGAGACAGGATCTCACTATGTAGCCCAGCCTGGCCTTGAACTCATGCTGATTCTCTTGCCTCAGCCTCCTAAGTGCTAGGATCAGAGGCCTGCGCCACCACGCCTCACTTTCATGGCTGTGCCTGAGGACCCAGAGAGGCGAGGTGATGCAGGGTTCAGCGGGTGTGTCCCTGGGCAAGTCACTCGACATCTTTTGTGTTTATTAACTTCTCTGAAAGTTAAGTATGTCTGTAAATGTGCTTAGTACATCTTAGCTGCTCAATAAGAAGAAACTATTATTATGAGTACTTTTGACCTCTTGAGGGTCCAGGCCTCTCCTGAAATTAGAGGCAGACTCTGCCCATGTGTGCAACTCTTCTTTTTTAATGTTTGTTTTTATTGGTCCATGTTTGCAGTACATAATGATCTCACCTGTTTGGAGAGTCGGTACATGTGCAAAGCACATCTTTATTCTTTCTATGTCCCCTACCCCTGCCCACCTCTCCCTCTCCCTCCATCTCTTGGTCTCTTCCCATCTGCAAATCTCCACCTTCCCATTTCTCCTTTCATGCATGTAACTCTTTCTGCGCATACATGAGTTTCCTATGGGGATGGTCAGTAGTCTTGGCCACGTGGTAAGGGGCTGTGGACCTGAAAAGGCCAGGGTCCCTGCCAGGGGTAGTGGTTCTGACCCACTTCCCACGCTTCCTCCCCCAGGCTGCCCAGCGGAAGCTGCGCCAGGCCAGCACCAATGTGAAACACTGGAACGTCCAGATGAACAGGCTCATGCATCCAATCGCGCCTGGAGGTGAGAAGGGATAGTCAGGGGAACGTCCCCGGGGCTGAGAGGGGGAAGACAGAGAAGGATACCTGAGAGGTCCAGGGCCTACAAGGCGGGCAGGGGAGGCCCCCCGGCGTGCGTGCGCTGTCCTCCTTACTCGCCTGCCTTCTCCCTGCCAGATAAGCGCCCGGTCACCAGCAGCTCCTTCTCAGGCTTCCAGCCCCCTCCGCTTGCCCGCCGCGACTCCTCCTTAAAGGGTCTGACCCGATGGGGATCTCAGAGAAACCGGACCCCCTCACCTAAGAGCAGTGAACAGCAGAAGCCCCTCAATGATAGGGACAAGACTGCTGCCCCCGCCTCCACCTCTCAGGAAGAAAAACTGGGTCCAGCACCAGAAAATTAGCCTTCCTCGCACCTCGTTCCTACCAATGTCACATCCACCAGGACCTGACCACAGCTGGCCTGTGGGTGACACTGGCCCCTGCTGGGAGAGGGCCCTGAGGTCCTGGTACCAGGAGCCCAGCCCTCTGGCGGAAGACACACCAGAGTGGGACCGGTTCCTTTTCCTCATCGGCCTGAGCCCCTGACTGTGGGGGCTGTCTGGGGTGTTGATACTTGAGAACTTGGCCTTGTGCTTTAACCCCAAGCACCAGTGACCTGGGCAGGGACAGAGAACGGACAAACAAGACACGGGCCATCTGCCCTTAGGCTGCCACCAACTTCTGAAGACATATTTCCAAATAAAAGCCGCTCTGGGAAAGCACCCCGGCTCGGGTCTGTGCGTGTCTCCAGCCCCTTCCCCTCTTCCGCCCTCAAGCCTGGCAAAGGCAGCATGCAGCGGTTCAGATTCAGGTCCGGAATTGGGCCGCCTGGGTTCTGAAGTGGTTCTTCCGCTCCGGGACCGACTGACTTTGTCCAAGTTTTCTCACTGCTGCAGGTTCCACACTGGTAAAGTGAAGATGATGATACCAACCACAACTTTACCAATTCTGTGTGAGAAATGCGTCCTGCAGTGTTTATTGAGTATCTGCACTACGCCCTCCAATTTATCAGGTTACTTATTTCTCACGACAACCCTCAGGGATGGATTCTTTTTTTCGGGGCTGGCTTTTCACTACCATCATTTTGCCAGTAGACAATGAAGGCACAGGGAGATTAGGTAACCTTCCCGAACTTGCTTTTCTTCTCCTATTCCCTGACCGCTGACCTTATTACCTAAGACAAGAAGAGATCTGGGAATCTAGGATTTAGAAAGATTTTCTTTCTCTCCCAATTCCCCTCATTCCAAACCTATCGTGAAACCCCTTAGAATCTCTCTTTCTCACAGTCTCACACCTGTCTCTCCTTTTCCACCCCCACAGCCACCACCGTGCCTTTCACCCGGGTGTGGACCTTTGACTCTTTTCCACCTTGCGCTGTATTCAATAAATCAGTAACTCCAATCACCCAGACGTTCTCGGTCACCCTTACACCTACCCTTGTGATGCCATATCTCATGGCCATATGCCATATGCTGACCCTCGTCACCCCCTAACCAGATAAGAGTTAGAACCCAGTGTGTGTGTGTGTGTGTGTGAGAGCACGCGCGTGCTACTGGGGACTGAACCTGGGGCCTTGGCATTGAGTTATATCCCCAGCCCTTTTTAGTGAGACCCCAGGGTCTCACTAGGTCACTATGTTACCAAGGCTGGGCTCAAACTTGCTATCCTCCTGCCTCAGTTTCCCACAGTGCTGGGATTCCAACCACGTACCACACCTGCTAACTCAAACTGCTCTCCTTTTCGCTGCTTGGATGAGACTTTCAACATGCAGATACGTACTGGATCCTCCCCAAACCCTAGTCCTTCAGTGCTCTCTGAGAGTGCTAATGGTCAACTTCACATTCCCAAATATGGCAGGAGACACATGACAGTCTGACCCCAAAGGTTCCAGTGTCCTTACCGCCTAGGTCCACTCGCAGTACTATCTGCTATCTCCCTCTTGGCCTCATCCTGGCTGTCTTTTTCTCCTTAATCATGCAATTCCGTAACTAAACCAGACTGCAGAGATCCTCCTGTCTCAGTCTTCAAGTCCTGGGATTACAGACATGTGCCAGCGTGCCTGGCAGCACCCATAACCAAACACTGAATTCCTTGAAGGCAGATGCCACGTCTTCTCCAACTATGTGCCCAGAGCCTAGCATGCTGCTTGTCTCTCAGAAGATATGCAACAAATATTTATTGAATGACTATTCGAATAAATTCTGAATAACAGTGTCACACAGCTAAAAAAAAAAAGTGATGGCGTGGCTTGAGATTCACACTCCAGTCCATCCGTTCTGTAAATATTGACTAAGCTCTCATTGTATGAAAGCAGACAGAGCCCCTGCCCTCCAGAGCTAGTGCGTCACCTGATATCAAAGATCATGCCTTTTGCAAGTTGCCAAGATCTTTCCATGAACTTCATTACAACATAAAGTATCATGACACCCAGCTGCTTGTATAACATGATACAGATTTCAGGGGTGGGAAGAGACGTTAAAACCCTCAGTGCGTGGGAATTTAGAGAAAAGGGAAGCTTTAGGTAGATACTAGAATCCAAGATAGCCTTTATATTCATTTTTTTGTGGTGGTGCCGGGGATTGGACCCAGGGCATTGTGCAAATGCTCTGCTGCTGAGCTAACCTCCTAACCCAGCCCTTAGTTCTCAACAAATAATAAAAAAGAGAGACAGAGAACCAGACACAGTGGCACCCACCTATAATCCCAGCTACTCAGAGGCTACGTAGCAAGTTAAAAACCAGCCTGAGCTACACAGTAAGACCTACTTCAAAACAAGACCAAAAAAACAAAGAAAAGAAACTAGAATTCAAGGCTCGTTGGCATTCACCTGTGGTACCAGCTACTTGGGAAGCTGAGATGGAAGGATATAGTGAGACCAGTTTGGGCAACAGAGTGAGACTCTGCCTCAAAAAGAAAAGTCAGGCTGTAGTGATGCATGGCTATAATCCCAGCACTCAGGAGGCTGAGGCAAGAGGATCACTGTGAGCTTTGAGGCCATCCTGGGCTACATAACAAGACCCTGTCTCAAAAAAACAAAAATAAAAACAAAAGCAGGAAGAATGGAAAAGACAAAGGAAGGGAAAAGAAAAAAAGTAAGAGAACATGAAAATAACAACAACAAGGAAGACAGCAAATAGGCTGGGTGTGGTGGCACATACTTGTAATTCCAGCATTCAGGAGACTGAGGCAGGAAGATCTGTGTCAAAGCCGCCCTGAGCTATATAGTGAGAACCTGTCTCAAACAAACAAACAAACAAACAAACAGACAAATAAAAAACAAATAGAAAGAAGCACTGACCCATTTAGGAGCACGAGAAGTCTGGATTCTGGATACTGGATGGAAGATTCATGATCTAATTGGAGCCGAGTACCTCAAGGGTCCACAGAGTTTGAAAAAAGTCTATTTGCAGGTCTTCAACTTCCTATATTCTCTTGACCAAATCTGCTTTCCTCTTTCACAATTTCACCTTCCCTGCTTTGAAAAGGAGGATTCACCACCCAGCTCTCTACCCTGTTTCAACCACAGACCACCCCGGGGGTAAGCTGCTGGGTACAGAGCCACTTTAGCAATTTGAGACACCACGCTGGTGGGACTTCCGGCTCTGAGGAGCTAGAAGCCCTTCTCTGTTCAGGTCAGGAGGTTTCTGAATCTTTGCTTTTAAATGGGAAGAGTGGCCGGGTGTGCACACCTGCATCCCCAGCACCCCACACTCGGGAAATTGGCACACATTCGAGGCCAGGCTGAAGAACAAAGGGAGTTCAAGTTCCAGGTCAGCCTACAAGACCACTGAACAGCAAGACCTCGTCTCAGACAACAACCACCAAAAAATCACTTCCACTGTCTTCTCGGATATCTAACTATAAAACACATTCTTATGCTTATGCTTGCAAGTCTTTTATTGATCACCAGATCACGCATCTCCACAACTGAAGCATATACATACTGATTTTGTTTGTTTGTTTGAGATGGGACAAATTCAGGCTAACCTTGAACACACTATGTAGCCCAGGCTGGCCTCGCACATAATGATCCTCTTGCCTCAGCCTCCAAGAACGCTGGGATTACAGACATGAGCCACCAAGGCTGGCACATGTTGAAGTTTTGAAATGTTTTGAAATTCAGGTAAGCATGAAACCCGATGTGAGCTGGGTGTGTGGTATACTTTTGTAATCTCAGCACTCTGAGGGGCTGAGACAGGAGGGTCACAAATTCAAACCTAGGCATTTTAGTGATTTACAGAGACCCTGTATCACAAACAACAACAACAAAAAGGCTGGGCTGGGGACTTGACTCAGCAGCATGAGCACCTACCCGGCAAGTGCCAGGTCCCGAGTTCGATTCCTGGTACCAAAAAAAAAAGAAAGGCTGGAGCTATAGCTCAGTGCTAAGGTCTTAGCTTCAATCCACAGTACCACTAAATAAACAGGATTTAATTGTGTTGTTGACATATTTGAATCCTGGAGCCTTCACACTGTGCTACATACCCTAACTTCCAATCCTAACCGTAACTCTTCGAATTATTTATTTATTTTTAACAGCCGTTTGTTTTTGGTACTGGGAATTGAACTCACAACCTTGTGCTTGCCAAGCAGGCGCTGCACCACTGAGCTATATCCCTGGCCCTATTTATTTACTTTATTGGTTTTTTTTTGAGACAGGATCTCACTGTGTAGTTCAACTGGCCTTGAACTCATGGCAATCCTCCTGCCTCAGCCTCCCAGGTACTGGGATTATAGGTATGCATTACCACTCCCAGCTCAAAAACAGTGTAATTGAGATACAAATACAGGGAGAAAAAATGAGATGTAAATCTTTGCTAATGAATGAGGAGTGTATTTATGTATTTTTCAAAGGATGGTTGAGTATCAAATCTGTAGAATTCAAGTCTTATATATGGTAGTTTTATTTTAAAACGTCAATCCTTGTAAAACATGAGGTTATATTGACCCTCTGCAATGATTAAGTTTTAAAGTAATAAATTATATTAGATGTTGCTTAATAATATGCAAGGAGCTGCGTCGTTCTTATATATTCCTTTCGGGCCTGAGGGGGGAAAAGAAACAGAAGACCACACTACGGAGTAGAGCGGTATGACCAAAGAGGCAGAAAGACCTGATCGTGCAGATTCTTAGAAGCCAGGGTTACCCTCAGTGGTAATGAGTGTGTTCCAGGCTTTGGGGTGTCCTACGGTGAGACATAGGGGGCACTTCAGGTCAAGGTGTGACAGAGGGAAAGGAAGATCAATCACCCTATGCCTGAGCTCAGCCTCTACTGGGATTGGCACAGGAAGCTATCTGCACACAGGGACATTCTTAGAGGGCAGGAGGAGATATTTTTCTAGACTTTTAAAGTTAGAATGCCAGGTGTGGAGGTGCATGTCTGTAATCTCAGCAATTGGGAGGCTGAGGCAGGAGGATTGCTGTGAGTTTGAGTCCAGCCTGGGCTACAAAGTGAGCTCAAGGCCAGCCTGAACTGTATAGTAAGACTCTATCTCAAAAAACAAAACAAAACAAAACAAAAAAAAGACCGGCTAGAAGGTAACTTCTGTGTTCTTTCCAACATGCTGACGGAGGAGGGAGTGTCTTGCCTTTGATGTCCTCAGAGAGACTCAGGACCAAGAGGAAAGCGGGAAGCACAGCTATTGTGGTCCCAGATCTGTCTCTGACACTCTCTGCCTCTCTGTCTCTGTCTCTGGTATGACAGTGAGAAAGGGTGGGGAGGTGAATCTGGAGCGCGGGAGGTGTGTCGGTTCCTCTTGCCAGGAGGCTACCCAGGCTCCGGAAGTGGCTGACAAAAGCTACTTCTCTGATCCTTGCTTGGGTGAGGGGAAGAACCAGCCGTACCAAACGGACTCGCCTGCAGGACACCGAAGCGGCGCCACCTGCTGGCCAGAGCGGGACATGGCCGCGGCGAGGGTGGCAAGGGACTTCAAAGTCCTCTGGCCTTCCCTTTCGCTGGGCACTGCGAGTTATTCGGTTGCTCAATGATTGGGTATCAGAACGGGTTCGGGTAGCTGAGGTCCTGCTGGCCTGGGAAGGGTGGCAGAGGGTTGGCAGAGACCGGTTTATCCCACTCAGGTGCCTCTGAATCAAGATGAAGATTTAGGGAAGCTGCTTTAGCCTGGGTTTGTGATTCAGGTTAAGAGACGGATGTAAGCAGAACAGGAATCTTAGCAGAATCGGTGGAGCCTGATAAATCATCGCGAGGCTGAGTGAGGCAACCTGCAGGCCGTGCAGGCAGGAACAGCACCCTAGTCAGGCTGCGTGACAGTAGGCACCTGCCCAGGTACCTGGATACAGACACTGCTGCTACCATAGCCTAGCCGGGGTGGCCTGGCGCTGGAGGCTGCTCTGATAGCTGCTGCCCCGGCTGTGTGCGGACGTGGGGGGGGGCTGCCACTGCCTCTCGCAGAGTGGATCCTTTGGCTCCCGGGCTTTCCACATGTCTGGTTGGTGGAGCCCCACCCTTGAGGTCGTGCAGTAGCTGCAAAAGAGGCTGGAAGCCAATGCCTGACACTTGTGGGCACTAAGGTGGAGAGTCTAGAAGGCAGATGTGCCACCAGGGGACAAAAACTTTTGCTCAGGATAAGGGAGTATTTTCAATATAAAGTTTTTTTTCCTCCCCTGGGATTATAGGCAGGCGCCACCTATGCCCAGCTAGATGTCCCTTTCTGCTTACAAAGTTGGGGCAGTTTGTGTTTCCTCCACAGACACTGAGACAGAGGACAGAAAGATAGGGCAGGGAGGAGATAGGAGGAGAGTTAGTGACTTCCAAGCTTCTTTTGGAAGGCCCTAGGGGTGAAGGATCAGCTCAACGAAGAGAACCTGAGTGTGCATATGTGTGCATGTATGTGTGTGTGTGTGTGTGTGTGTGTGTGTGTAAAGGGCTTTAAAGAAGTTCCAGTGGGGCCAGGCACGGTGGCACATGCCTGCAATCCTAGCACTCAGGAGGTTGAGGCAGGAGGATTATTTCGAGTTTGAGACAAGCCTGAGCTACAAAGTGAGCTCAAGGCCAGCCTGAACTCATAGTGAGACCCTGTCTCAAAAAGACAAAAATAAATAAATACATTCATCATGAAAATTGTTACCTTCATATTGAATATCTTTAATTTACTTGGTACTGAAAGTTGATCTCAAGGCCTTTGCACTGAGCCTGTTTTTAGCTTTTCGTTTGAGACAGCGTCTAAGTCGCTAAATTGCCCAGGCCAGGCTCCAACTTGTGATTCCTCCTGCCTCAGCCTCAGAGCGTGCTGGAATTACAGGCACGCATTCCCCTCCCCCCTCTCCTTAAAATAGGAACGGGTTGGGATAATAAGTTCTTCCAAGATCTTAAAGACGAGTAAAGTTTCCTCACTGGAAGGATGAGGTTGCACTAACTGACCTCGGAGTTTTCTTCTAGCTTTGGATTTCCTCCTGTGAGACTTGCTGGACTGGCTGGACGCGCCCTGGCGCTCTCCAGCTCCTCCCGAGCTCTGGCTTCGGCTGCGACTCCCGCAATCCGCGCCAGAGGGCGCTGCATGCGGGCCCGGGGCAGCGTGCGCGGGGCGGAGCCGTGGGGGATCAGGGGAGCCTTCGGGACGCGCTGATTGGCCGTAGCGGGGCGGAAGGGGGCGTGGTGAGGGCGTGACCGGGCTGCGCGCTGGCGTCACGCTGGCGGGGGCGGGGCCGGGCCCCGAAGCGTGTGACGCCGGGGAGCTGAGGATTAATGGGAAAAGTTTTGGCAGGAGCTGGCGGATTCTGCAGAGCCTGCGGGACGGCTGCGGTGTCGCGGGGGCCGGCGGGGACAGGTCAGTCGGGCTCGGGGTGGCGCGCGGGCAGACAGCGGAGGCGGCGGCGGGCAGGGCCGCGGCGGCGGCGGGGGGCCGCGGTGCAGGCCCGCGGGGAGAGCCGGAGGCAGGGCCGGGCGGCGCCCTGTGCCCGCCGGCGTCCCGCGAGCTGCCCGGATCCCGGGCCCGGGTCCCCACGCGCTTCCACCTGACCCCGTGCCCGCAGCTGGGCCTTGCGGCCTCGTCTCCTCCCGCTCCTCCGAGAGCCGGGTCCCTGCCCTGAGGTCCTCGCCCGCCCCTGGACTTCTTCCCCCACCCTGCCTGGGGTCCCCAGATCCTGTCCTCTGCCGCTAGGGTCCTCGTGGGGATCGCGCCTCTGCGTCCCTCGCTGTCCCTGTCCCTGCCTTCACCCTCCCATCCTTGCCCGCAGCCTGCTGTCTCTCCGTCCCTCTCCCCGCCCCCGTCGCCTCCTCCCCACCCCCCCTGCGCCTCGGTGTGAGGACGCTTTCCCTTCCTTCCCGAGCCTGCAGTCCCTGTTAGTTCAGCCTCCCACCCTGCCTACCTGCAGTGACCCTGTGTCTGTCCCTCTCTGATTTCCTTCCTGTCAGCTCTGTCCCTGCCACACCCGCCGCCCACCTCTGTCTCCTCCCAGTTCTTTGGCTCTGGCTTGGACAGCACGGGAGTTCCACGCACTCCTCTGCTTGAGTTTGACCTGCAGTTGAGGTGCCCGTGGGCTGGGGTGGGCGTGTCGGGTCCCAGGTGGCAGGGGCTCTCGGAGAAACCAGGTACTCTGTATGTCTGTGAGGAAATTTCCTAGGGTATACACCAGGGATAATGTCCAATTTGCAGGCCATTCTTCTAATCTCAGCTCTAATACTTCCTCTTTATGAGTCTGTTGACTTCCAGGAACCCTTGGGGAGAGACTGCGCCGAGTTGGATGTGCGCCAGGAGTAGCCGGAGGCCTCATCCAACTCTTTTCCAGGAAACAGGATTCAGTTGTCTTTTCACTTGGGATATGTTATATGAAGCACGTTTAAACCTTGGTCGCCTCTGTCCTGGTGACACTTCTGACGCTCTGTTCTATCCCATAAATCTGAAGAAATCTCCCAAAAACTGTGCCCCAGAGAATGCCTGTGGTCCTCAACCTTTTACCTCTGTACCAGTCTAAACAGAACATTGCTTTTTTTTCTTTTTTCTGTTAGAGTTTTGAAATAGATTGCTGGCCTGCTGGCCCCAGGCTATCTGCTTGTGTCTGTTTGATTATTGGTGGCTAATTTTCTCTTGTGTATCATTGACTAAAAGGCACCTCTGATGATACTCACTGAACTGGTTCTCCTGGAATCTCTTCTCCCTCCTTTTTCCTAGGGAGCTGAATTTCCTGGATCTGAGAGGGAGGCTGACACTGCATCCCTGGCGGGACCTGGGCTGTGGGTTGATAACTGCCTGCAGAGGTTGTGGCTCTGGAGTTGGGGGTCTGACAGTGTGAAAAACTCTCCCCTTTAGAAGAGATGACCTGTTTTTTGCTGGGTCCAGGTTTCTAGACCTCTTTTGAGGATCATACTCTGCCTTTGAGCCAAAATGGGCCACAGCATTGGCACTGCCAACCTGCAGAAGCTGCAGTGAGGGCCAACTGAACCAGCCTGACCAGGCCCGGCACTGTTGTCGGCCTCTTCTGTGAGAGCAGTAGGACCATGGGTATCCTGTCATTGAAGAGGTCCCCTTTCTGCTGCTACCCCAGCCCTGTCTGTGTAGCACTTTGGGGGATTTGGAAGCATCTTTGTTTCTGTGGAAACATCCCTCCAGGATTTTAATGGAGCATTCTAAAGAGGAGGATGCTTTAGTAGTGGTTTGGTTCAAGCTCTGACTCCCAGGAGGGATTTTACCTGATTCTTTTGAGAAGTTTGATGCTCCTGTCTTTTTTTTTTTTTTAACCCTGAGAAACTGGTAATCGAACTTAGCACCTTGGCACTCAGCTACATCCCCACCCTTTTTGTATTCTTTGTTTTGAGAGAGGCGTGCTAAATTGCCCAGGCTGGCCTTGAACTTACACTCCTCCTGCCTCAGCCTCCCAGAGTGCTGGGATACAGGTGTGCACCACCACTCCCACGTTGCTGCTCCTATTTTTGCTCACCTGTTAGTGGTGCTGTGCTCAGGCAGCAGGTAAGAGGGTTTGAGCTCAAGTCAAGCCCAGCCCTTGTGGAGCAGCTGGGACCCTGGCACCTTCTGTAGTTGGTCCCCTGCACACAGGTCCACAGGTTTCCCTGCAGGTAGCCGTGATTATCCACTCCCTGGGCACCCTTTCTGAGGTGTGAGCACACAGATCCCCTGGCAGTGCTGTCCCAGAGGGGCAGCCTGTCAGCTCCATCACTTACCAAACTGACTGCCCTTCCCCCTCAACTCTCCACTGCTGCTTTCTTGGGTCTGTCCAGCCCACTGCCTGCAACTTCCAGCCCCTCCGGTGGTCCTCACATCTCTTCCCCACAGGCCCTGGAAGCTGGTGCACTCTGCTTTGGGCAGGACCCATGCCTGGCTGTGGCGCAAGCTGTGCCCAGGCTTGAGGAGCCTGCCGTGTCCTGGGTCAGTGCAGCTTGCCTCTCAGGACCAGTTGGACCCACAGCTTCTGAAGGCTTCAGGGGTGTCCTGCCACTGACTAAAGGAACCTCCCTGGGCGTTCCCTGCACCCTGGGAAACTCGACGGTGGTGCCCTCGCCCAGATAGATATGCCAGGAGCCTGTCTCTGTGGACTCTGTCTGTCCCGCTAGGCCTGGCGTGTGTCATGGCAAAAGCCCTGTGCCCAGCGACCTTGTGTGGCACCATGTCCCACATTGCCCGGCGGCTGTTTCTTGGAGATGGTTTATATCCCAGAGTATCTTTCTCTGCCTTGGGAGCCAGAGGACCAGTGGCTGACAGTGGCTGGATTCCAGGCTGTCCCAGGAGAGCTGGGGACTTGGCGTGAGCCTGCTGGGGAGCGTGTGGCCCCGTGCATTGGGTTGTGATGTGAACCTTCTTCCTTGACAGAGGCCTTCCTAACCCAGCAGACTGGGGACAGGAATGTGACTCTCGTCCTGTCTGTTGGGCTTTGCTAGGAATTGGGCATGACTCAGGGTATCTGCATTTAGGAGCTGCCACCCATGGCAAGGTCGGGCACCACCCCTTCCTTACTTTACCAGCACCTTCTGCCCCACCCTGGTAAAATCAGCAGAGCCAGTGCCTGCCTGCTTGGAGGTACACAGCCTGCTTCCAGGATTGGGAAATACCTGCCAACTTGGGCTCAGAAGGACACTCAGGGTGGGTGCGGGAGAGCTGAGTTTCCTAGAGCTGCTGTGGGGACCCCAGTGCCCTCAGCTAAGGGTGTTGGATTTCTTTCCACCCTGCAGTGTCACACGGCGATCTGGGCATGCGCCTGGCACCCCCGCAGTGGCTTCTGCTCACCGACAGATGAAGACGGATGCACCCTAGAGGTAAGGTCACATCCATAGCAGAGGGGCCTCAGGTGGCTGCTTGTCACCGGCACACACTTGGGATGTGGGTCTTGGAGCTGAAATCATTTCATCGGGGCTGAGTCCCAGATCCAGACGTTCGTCAGTGTGGGTAACACCCCCCCACCCCCCCACCCCCACCCCCCCGCTTATCACTGACACACTGAGTCATTGAACGTCTGTGGCTCTCAGGCTTTTCAGGAGCATGGAGATTTGTATCTTTGCAGTCACTAATTTTTTTTTTTTTTTTTTGGTACCAGGGATCGAACTCACAACCACATGCTTGCAAGGCAGGCACTTATGCCGCTGAGCTAAATCCCCGGCCCCTGCAGTCAGTAATAAACTCCATGAGGGTAAGGACTTCCTGTTTTCCCTGTTGTGTTTATGACATGGCCAGCCACAGAAAAGATGCCGAGTATATATTTGTGTTTTCTTTTTTATAAATTCTTTTTTGTCTTTTTGACACAGGGTTTCTCTGCAATTCAGGCTGGTCTTGAGCTCACTTTGAAGCCCAGTCTGGCCTCAAACTCACATTGTGCTTCCTGCGTCAGCCTCCCTAGTGCTGGGATTTCAGGTGTGCGCCACCACACCTGGCTTTGTAAATGTTTGTTGAATGAGTAATTGAGCAGAATTTCCTCTATCTATGTGGATACCTAGGAATCCAGGCCACCAGGAGGCTGACTGACATTCCCTTTTATTGATGAAATGAATATTTTTGAGCATCTCCCACTCACCAGGCTCTGGGAAAATGGTAACAAGGAAAGACAGGTTGAGTTCCTGCCTCCTGGGCCAGTGATCTGCAGTGCCCTGGACCCACACCAAGTTGTTCTCTGCTGTGGTTGCTGGGTCCTCCCCAGCCCCAACAATGCTGTGTCCTCAAGATGCTTGGAAGTTTTATAAGAGCAGCTCCAGGGAGCCTGGTGTTCATTGTGGGTCCCTGCTGGGACCGGGAAACCCAGCCTCTTGTCCCTTTCATCTCGGAAGTTGGGGGCTGTGGGACAGGAGCAGTCTGTGGGCTGCGCTTCCCTTACTCTGCTCTAACACCCTGTGGCCTTTCCTGTTGCAACACAGAGTGGCCAGTCCTGTGGCTGTCTAGCATAGGTTGCTTGTGGATCTTCCCAGACAGAGACCCTTCCTCTGGAGGGAGTGTGAGGAGGGAGAATCAGCTGAGGCTTCTGAGTTCCCCAGAGGGATGAGTAAGGAGAGTCTGATTTGCCTTGTATCAGGTTTGTTTTGTTTTGTTTTTTTGTGAGACAGGGTCTCCCTGTGTATTTCAGGCTAGCTCTGAACTCACTAGGTAGGCCCAGGCTGGTCTGGAACTCTCAATGATCCTCCTGCCTCAGCCTCAAGTGCCGGGATTATAGGTGTGTGCCACCACGCCCTGCTGTGTTTGGTTCATTTCTGAGTTTTGAGCTCCCCTTCCCTGTACATCACTGTGTTATTTGCCTCTGGCCAGGGTATGGTTGTCAACTTTCCTGTTTTATTTTCCTTTGTTAATCTCAAGAAGTCGTGATTGTTGCTGTCTTTGTCTTTCTTACCCGCGGCACCTTCTGGACCAAGTGTTGTGACATGTCTCACGCTGAGCTTTGGCTGCCACCCCTTTTCCAGGAGTGAGGCACCTAGCAGGGGAGAGAAGACATGCACCAAAAAAATGCTGGGCTATTTAGAGCTGGTGGATGCTAGGAACAGGGTCCTCGTTAGGGGCTATATGTTGAGATAAGCAAGTTGTTCCTGAGAGCTGGCTTTGTCCCTAAAGCAACTGGATTGGGCCTTAAGAGAAAGTTTTGTTTGGGGCTTTTGAGATAAGGTCTCACTATATAGTTCAGACTGGCCTTGAACTCAAGAGGATCCTCCTGCCTCAGCTTGCTGAGTGCTGGGTCACAAGCTTGGGCCTGCACACTTGGCTAGACAGTCTTTACATTGTCATGCTGGGCTTGAACTTGTAATTCTTCTGCCTCAGCCTCCCAAAGTGCTGGGATTACACCACCACACCTGGTGTGTTACAAGTGATAACTTTTAATGAAAAGTAACTTTTTTAAAAGCAAAATTATTGAGAGAAGTGGCATTGTTTTACATTTTTGCCCAACTTTTTATGCCTTGCAAGACAGCTGAGTTCTTTTATGTGCTTCTATATTCAAGGTGTTTTAATTAAAGGATATGCAGAAAATCACAAGCTCTATACCTCATGCAGATAGCGGCTTAGGAGGAAGGGAGTATTTTAACAGCCGTGGCAGGTAATTGTTGCTATTCTTCTGGGATGCCATATTTTAACTTGAATGGATTTAGTTTCCTTAGGACTAGCCACTATGTGAAGTATGAATAACTTTTTCACTTTTTGGACATTAAAATCCAGTGGTATTGATTAATTGAGATATTGAAGATTGAACCTAGAATGTCCTTTGCACTGAGCTGGTTTTTTTATGTTTTTGTTTTTTTTATTTTGAGGGAGGGACTACTAAGTTGCTCTGCTGCCCGGGCTGGACTTGAAATTGTGACCCTCCTGCCTCAGCCTCTCAGAGCACTGGAATTTCAGGTGTGTACCACCATACCAGGCTCTCTTGGTATATCTTGTACATAAGAGGATCATTTACTTCGAATGGGTCATTGAGAAATGTCAGTACCCTAAATTATGTAGATATCTGAAATGTAGACACTTCTTACTGTACAATATCAAAAATCATGTTTCTGAGTGCTATCACTGGGTTCCATCCAAAAGGTTTCCATGGGCTGGGAAATGGTCAAGCTTATACTAGACACATGTTTTTCATAATTTGAATTGTTTTTCTTGAAACTTTGATTTGTCACTATTAATATGTTGTCAGTTCTTTTTCTTGAAGTGACAGGCTCACTTCAATAAGAAAATGTCTAGTTGGGCATGGCAGTGCACACCTATAATCCCACCACTGAAGGAGGCTGAGGCAGGAAATCCTCAGTTCAAGCCCAGCCATTTTACCCGACTCTATCTTAAAAAATACAAGTTAAAAAAGGGCTGGTGATGTAGTTCAGTGCAAAGGCCTTGGGTTCAACTCTCAGTTTAAAAACAAAAGTTTCAATATGACTTGGTCTTTTTTTTTTGAGACAGGGTCTCGCTGTGCAGTTCAGGCTGGTCTTGAGCTCACTTTTGTTGGCTTGGTCAATTTACTCTTTTTTTTTTTCCTGAGACACGGTCTCACTTTGTAATCCAGGCTGGTTTTGAATTTACAGCGATCTTCCTGTCTCAGCCTCCTAAGTGCTGGGATTATAGGTGTGTACCACCACATTTGGTTTCTATCTCAAAAATAAAAAGCACGCGAACAGTTGGGTGTGGTGACACACGCCTATAATCCCAGCGTTCTGGAGGCTGAGGCAGGAGGATCCTCAGTAGTTTGAGACCATCCTGGGCTACAAAGTGAACTCAAGGCCACCTTGAGCTGCATAGCAGACCCTGTATCAAAAAGACTAAATAAATAAAAGTAAAAAAATGTGGGCTGGGGATATAGCTCAATAGCATAAGCACCTGCCTGGCAAGTACAAGATCCTGAGTTCAATACCTGGTACCAAAAAATAATAAATAAAAAGCATTGGAGATGTAGTGGGGTAGGGTACCCCAGGGATCAATCCCTGGTTCCACAAACAACAAAAAATATCCTAATAATCACTATTTGCCTATTACTCTTTAAAGTAAAAAATATGTTTCATGAAAAGAGTAGGTAGTTTAGCTTGGAACTCAAACGAATCCTTTGTTTTATGAGACAGTGAGACAGACAGAGAGAGAGACAGGCAGAAAACCAGCATAGTTCTCCCACTTAGGCTCTTGAGTAGATGGGATTATGTTTGTGTTTTGTGGTATCAGAAGTTGAATTTCAAGACATTCTAGCGCTGAGCCACATCCCCAAACTTTTTTTTAAATTTTGGGACAGGTTTTGCTAAACTGCTGAGGCTGGCCTTGAATTTGTGATCCTCCTGCCTCAGCCTCCTGAATGCCCGGGATTACAGGCTAGGGGTCAGCCAAGGCGTAGTGAAGCTAGTTTCCCCAGGACACTGCAGTGAAATCCACGCTTTATTGTCTTGGTGCCTCTGAGGGTTGCCTGGCCCTGCTGGGCTCTCCCTGGGGCTCCCTGCAGTTGCTGGGGTCAGGAGGAGGTTGGGTGGGGTCAGGCATCCTGCTGGCTCCCTCTGCTTGGTGCTTGATGCTGGCCTGGGCTGGCTATCCCATCTTGGCCCTTTGTGTGCCCCAGCTTCCTGCAGTGTGACAGCTGAGACCCAGGCAGGAGCCCTGGAGGGAGCCAGAGCCCTGAGATACCAGGAGGAGTGGCGGGGTTCCTCTGCTGCCTGGGCCACAGGACCAGTTCAGATCCGGAGCAGACTGCACGAGGACCTGGTTCCTCCGGAGGGAAAGAGGCCTCCTGGGAGACCAGCCTCTGCTGTTTTGTGTCTTTCAATGAGGCATCCAGGTCTGTGTGCAGATTCCTCCTAAAGGAGGAAAGTGCGTTTCTTATCTACCGTCCAGCCCTGGAAGCAAGGAGTAGGAAGTTGCTAGCAGCCCGTGGGGGACAGAGAGTGCCACGAGTTTGCATTGTGCACTTCAGGCCGTGGGAGCCACAGGTGGTTTTGGAGTCACAAGTGATGGTGTTAATACTGCAGGAGGTTGGGTTGAATGGTGAAAAGAGTGGAGGCAGGAGGATGGGTTAGAGAGCCCTGCAGTGTTCTCATTGGAAGAAAGTTCTCCTCGTGTCAAGTCCGGCTTCCTTGAGCACAGTTAAATGCACTGATCTGAGTCTCCCAGCCACACAGATTAAGTACTCAGACCTGGGAGGAGAAGGCCTCCCCCTATGGAGGGTGGCAGTACCCAGGAAAGGCTACCCCACATCTTTACAAATGTTGAAAATAAATATATTTTTAAAAATTTTCCAAACACATAAAAAGTTAAATGTAAAAAATAAAAAACAGGGAAAAAAAATCAAACTTCATTCAACACCGCCTATGTCTCAGATTCACTTTAGTGTCAGTATCTCTGACCATTCTGGTGCACACCTAGGATCTCAGCACCTGGGAGGCTGAGGCAGGAGGATTGCCATGAGTTCGAGGCCAGCCTGGGCTACTTTACTTAGCAAGACTGTCACTTTCCAAAAAAAAGAAAACAGCTAGGAGAGGTGTGAGAAAGAAGGGAAAGGAAGAGGAGGGCAAGCTAGGAATGGAAGGAAGGGAGAAAGGGGGGATGAGCTTTCCTGAGGGGGGCATCAGGAGAGACGGGAGCAGGAGGCTGAGTCAGGAAGCCACTGTGTGCTTCCCCAGGCCTCAGCACCCGGTGTCTTCGCCAGATCTCTGAGGCTCCTTTGTTTTCCCAAGAGGTCTCAGTGGATCTGGGCTGGGCAGACCTCTGCTCTGCTCTGAGCCAGCCACAGGTTTGTGACTTGGCATCCCGGCCTTTGTAGTCTCTCCGGAGTGACACAGTGCACCTCAGGTAGTGCTGGCTGGTCCCTGCATGCTGAGCATGGAGGCAGAATGACTTTCTGAGCCAGCCCTGTCCCTGATGTACACCCCAGGCAGAGAGAGCAGCGCCCCCCTCAACTGAGGCGACATCCCTGGCCATCAGACAGCCCTGGGCACTCGGGCAGCGCCCCTTCTTCCTCCTCGGTCTGGGCTTCAGTGCCTCGCCATGCCCTGTGTTGTCTCACCTGGGCAGCTCTCCCGGGATCACCATGGCGAATGGGGACGCAGCTTGAACGAGCTGTCCCCCGAGGTGACTTCACAGAGGGAGGCTCCGGCTGTTTGGGGGAAACAGCTTCTGTCTTCAAACTCACACGTCTCGCGACAGATCGGCGTAGCTTTCATCGTGATCTGCCATAGCCCTTGATCCTTCCCAGTGCTCCTGGCGTGTCTCGTGTCCAGGGGTTGCAACTTCAGGAGAACAGCTTCTTGGCTTCTGCTCCACTGGGAGGACAAGCCAGCTTCCCCTCCAGTGGGCAGCGCTGGCTGGGGCTGCCTCACCTCTGGGCCACCTTGCCTCAAGGATAACTGAGGTTTTTTGGTTTGTTTTTAGTTTTTTCAGTCAGGGTCTCCCTATGCAGTTCAGGCTGGCCTTGAACTCACTATGTAGCCCAGACTGGTCTCAAACTCATGGCAGTCCTCCTGCCTCAGCCTCCCAAGTGTGGGATTACAGGTGTGTGCCACCACACCCAGCTTGACGAGCTGTTCTTGCATGTGCCGGGAACCAGGACTGCCCATCATCTGTTTCCAAACAAGGGAATGAGGTGTGCTTTCCTCAGTTTCTGTCAATCACCTAAAACATCTCCCCGTTGTAACTGTGCCCGTTGTAACATGCTCCGTCGTGGGGCTGTCCTGGGCATTGGTGAATGGTTCCCAGCATCCCTGGCGTCTGCCCAGTAGGTGCCAGTCACACTCCCCTCTCCTCAGTTGTAAAAACCAAGGCCTGCAGACATTGCCAAATGTTCCTTGTGAGACTGACTGTGCCGTCCTTTCCCCCAGAGTACCACTGGCCAGCGGGGTCTCCTGGCAAATGCACAGTTCCTAATCAGAAGTTTTCTGTCCTCAGCCGCCTCACTGGGCTGCGGAGGGCTTGGGGAGCCATGGAGTGGTTCACAGTCAGCAGTGCATTGCAGCTAAGCAGGACATGAGGGAGCGTGGCACAGGGCATCGGGCACCACCGGGACACAGGGCCCCCTCCTGGAGTTGCGGGTTTCAGGCTGAGCTTCTCCATGTTGTGTGAGGTGTGGACAGAAGGTTCCTGTGAGGAGCTCCTGGAGGTGCCAGGTAGCAGAGAGTGGGTGAGTGGGTGTCACTTACGGAGCAGATGCCTGTGACCGGGCCATTCCTGGTGACTGAGGCAGTGCTCAGGGGCTCTGATCGCAGCAGCTTCCTGCTCGAGCCCAGATGGACTCTCAGAACCTGCCAGGCCCAGGCAGTGCTTGGGAGCGGCGGAAGCTCACCCTCCTGCTGCTTAAGGCTTGTTGGTCAGGTCCAGACCATTTCTGGGCAGTTTCCCGCGTGAGAAGCCATCAGTTCAGCGCCAAGGCCCTGCTGGGCTCCCTTTGACCCCACTACTGGCCCCCTGAAGTGTGGTCCTCAGCTGCCCTTGGAGGACTTCAGGTTGGGGAAGAGAAAACTGCCTTTCCCTTCCAGGGAAGCCCCCAGGGGCCTGAATCGCTGTACCATGCAGTTAGCTCCCCTCTGCCTGCTTACACAGCCAGTGGTCTGAGAGAAAGGGAGGACTGGGCTTGGGGACCCCACTAGGGGTCTGAGCTGCCTTTCTTCCACACCCTCGGCTTTTCCTTGCTTGGTGGTGAGCTGAACAGTCCCCCCCACCCCCCAGGGACACCCAGGCCATAGCCCCAGGAACCCGTGGCTATTATCTGTGGTGGGCAGTGGACTCCATTTAACTGATTAAGTTAAAGATCCTGCCATGGGGAGATTATCCTGGATTATCTGGTGAGGCCTAAATGTGTCCTTATGGGTGGGACCATGACAGATCTGTCACAGCCCAAGAGGCTGTGAGTCCTTGGCAGGCGAGGCAGACGCTACCCTGCTGGCTTTGACTGCAGAGGAAGAGGCCAAGGAATGCAAGGCACGTAGCCGGGGGAGGGAGAGAGCAGGGAAAGGGTTCTCTCTGGACTTCCGGCCAGAGCCGCCCATTGACCCAGTGGTTTTGGTCTAGTGAATCCACTTTTCAGGACTTCTGACCTCTAGAACTGAAAGAGACTAAGTGTGTTTTGTTTTAAGCCACTAAGTTTATGATAATTTGTCCTAGCATAACAGGAGCCAATACGGGGCTCATCTGCCTGCAGGTCCAGGAGGGATGTCCTTATTGTCAGGCGTCCCCTTCGTGGCACAGGAAGGACCACGTTAGGCCCAGTCTTTCTTCAAACAAATATTCAAGACAGTCTGCACTTTGGGGGAACCCTCAAGAGAGTTCCTGGGAGCAAAAGAGAAGCCTAGATAGCACAGTATGGCATCCTTGCTTGGATTCCGCTGCCTCCGACCTCTTGAGTCCAGTCAGTAGCAAAGGGTTTCTTTCAGTCTTGGAGGGTCCAGGGTTAGCTGCAGTCTTACTCCAATTTATCCCCCTGTTACTCCCCTTTCTTCCATTTGTTTAACAGATAGTCACTAGGTACTTTGCATGTGTTGGACACTGAGCATTGAAAACAAAGCTGTTTTTTAAAAATCTTAGCTTATTAGTACAGCTGTATATCATGTTTACATTCCTTGTGCGAAGTTGGTACATGCGTATGACACATGTTAATTCCTTTTTTCAGGGAACAAAGCAGTGTTTAAAAATCTGTGCACCCCTGTAATCCTGACTGCTTGAGAGGCTGAGGCTGGAGGATCATTGGAGCCCAGAAGTTAGGGGCCAGACTGGGCAACATAGTGAGACCCTGTCTCAAAACAGAAGGTCCCCTACCTCCTTAGAAGTTCAGGTGGTTGGCAGCGGGGAGGAGCCCAACTCAAGTAAGGCATATCCGGTGATGATGAGGACTGTGTAGAGAGAGAAAGCACCGAGGTACAAGGGCAGCTTCGGAAGGCAGAGAAGGCGCGGAATGGGATGCTGATGCTGGAGGGGGAGAAAGCCACACGTGGGAAAACGGGGCACAGAGAAAGCGGTGCAGCTGCTTCTCCCCTTATGCCAGGGCTATACCCACTAAAGGTGTAAATTGAAAATATTTTAAGTGAAAAATGCGTGGGATACCCTGAGCTCCCT
The DNA here is from genome assembly GCA_004027455.1 of Hydrochoerus hydrochaeris. NCBI lineage: Eukaryota > Metazoa > Chordata > Mammalia > Rodentia > Hydrochaeridae > Hydrochoerus > Hydrochoerus hydrochaeris. The sequence continues at coordinate 268,271 of PVLA01001758.1, read as the reverse complement.
GAACATCCTGACATAGCCACAGTGTACTTTTAGAGTATTGGTTGTTTGCTAGGATCCCTGGCATCTCACCTGAGTGTGGTCTACACATCACTAGCTTGGGAAAGGATCGAAATTCGAAATTCCAACTACTCTGGAGGCTGAGGCAGGAGGATCACAAGCTCAAGGCCAGCCTGGACAATTTAACAAGACTGTTTCAAAATGAAAAATAAAAAAGGCTGGGGGTGTAGCTCGGTTCTGGAACATTGGCCTAGCATGTGTGGGACTTTGAGGTCTCACCTCAGTACTTAAAAACAAAACCAACAAATAAAACCACCCAGCCCTAAATACAGTTTCTACTTGAATGCGTAGACTTTTTCACTGTTGTAAAATGGGGAAATTGGGAAGTCAGATGCTCATCTTCCAGGGTCTGTCTGTACAAAGCCTGGAGCTGAAGTGTGTAAGGAGCTCAAAGAGGGGTGGTGGACAGAGGGAGGGCAGAGGTGCACGGGAGGGGATGGGTCGGAGGTGTAGTGAGGTCCTGGAGTCTTGTAAATCTCTTACTCACTTGTCCTTTGTCCCTTCCTCCTTCCTCTTTGCCTTGCCTCTGGCTTTCTATGCCTGTGTCCTTGGTACCTTTATGTAGGGTATTTGTCTTATTATGCCTGGTGTGTTGCTTAATCTCGATTATCATTGGATTGGCTTGAGATGCACATAGGGATTAGTACACATGCTTCTGGGTGTGTCTGTAGGGTCCTGGCTCCTTCTCTGTCTCTTTCCAACCTGCTGTGCTCCTGGGCTTCCATAAATTGAGCAGCTTTTCTCTACCATTTTCTTCCACTGTCATGTTTTTGCCCCCGAGCTGGCTTACCATGGACCGAACCTTCTACACGTACGAGCCAAAATAAACCTTTTCTCCTGGAAGTCGTATATGTTGGATGTTTTAGCCCAGCAATGAGAAGCTGACTAGTACAGGAATATCAGCAGGCAAATATAGTCAATTTAGTAAAGCAACCTCCTCTTCCTGGGTAATGAAGGCCGTTCCCCAGCAGTGTTGCTGTGGGCTGTGTGCCCAGGGGTGCAGCTGCCCGCATTCACCCAGCAGCTTTCTGGGACAGTTTCCTCGCCCTCCTCAGTCCCTGAACCTGCCCCTTCTTTCCACCCCTCCTTCCTGCTTTCCCCATGGAGTCCTACACGTGCCCTCCTGAGATGCTTTCCTGGCCGCCTTCTTCTCCTGAGCAGCACAGTCTGCCTCCTTACCCCGCCTGATGGTTGGGGCTGTTTCACTGCACATTCGTGACTGTCACCTGGCTCTTGGCACTCACAGTGCCCTTCCCCGAGCATCTATGGGCTCTGCTTCTTCAGCTCAGAGGTGACCCATCATTTATGCCCAGCCCTATCCCCATCTCTAAAGGCCCGTGGAGACCTCACCTGTGTCTACTGTAGCCTGTCTCCCTCTTCTGGTCCTGGGCTTCTGAAAATCTGATCCCCCAAGGGCAAAGAAGTCCTGGCTGGAAAGTCTTCCTCTCTCTGGGGAATGACCCGGGGTGGCTCTGGTGCCCTGGTGGTATCCCCAAGCTGGCCTGTAGTAGTCCCTACAGCATCATTGCACAAATTTTCTCAATGGATCAAATCCTGTGTTCCTGAATTCATAGTCCTAGGTGATTTTGTCCAGCACCTCCCTTAAACAATGGACCAAGTGTGTTGTTACTGAAAGTAAAAGTCTTTGGTAATAAGGGCTGGGCATAATGGAGAGGTAGAGTACTTGCCTAATAAACCCAATGATTTTACGCTTAGCCCTGGGATCAAAAACAAAAACACAAAACCAGCAACAACAAAAACAGAAAGAAAACTTTTGTACTCAACTAATTGACCATAATACTGCCAGGTAAAAATCATGAGGTGAATCAATTTCCAGGTTCCAGAAAGCACCCATGGGAAATGACAGCCAGCGCTGTGTGCATTCTGGTGCAGTGTATAATTCCTGTGACTGATTTTTGGCACCCTAGCTCCACCGTGCATTTATGACACCTGGTTACAGTTTGCCTGTCATCTCCTCACAAGGTATCACCTTTGGCCTTTTGTCTGGCCCAGCAGCACACACCTACCTGCACAGAGCAAGGCCTGCCTCTGTCCCACAAGCCTCCCTGCTGGGGCTATTGGTTTTAGTGCATTTCCAGATGCATTGTGGGTAAACATAGAGGACCTTTCCTCCCACGGCTCCTGCCCTTGTACTGCTTCCATCTGTGACGCAGCCTGCGCTTCACCTTCCTTTCTGTCCTGTGCCTCCAGCGTGCAGGGGGCTGGTGCATCCCAGTTGTTGCCACTCCATAAGCTCAACGGAGATGGCTGAGCTTGCTGAGTTTGATGGAGTTTTTCCCAGCAAACCCTCCTCCCCTGACCTTCTCCCACCCCTGGTTCGGCACCTGCCGAGGTGTATAATTGTGGAGTCATTGCTTGCATCCTAGACTTTGCTTTTGGACTGAGTTCAAGAGCTGGGCTGACCTGTGTCTGCCCCTGCGAGCAGTCTGTCTTCATCTGTGGAGCTGTGGGTGCTCAGTAACTGAGCAGAAGATGGCCTGTGTGTTGAGTGCGTGGTACCAGTTCCTTTACATGCATTGCTTTGTTAAACTCTGCTACACCCCTCCGAGGAGGAATAGTACTCCTTTCATAGTACTCCATCTCATGGTACTGAGATTCGGACTGATTGGGAAAATGGCATCAACTCACACAGCTGGTTGGTGGCAGAGCTGGGATTTGAGCCTAGGTGGTTAAAGCCAGGTCTTTGCTCCCCACACAGGAAGGGCTCCTTGGAGGAATGGCTAGCTGTGTCAGATTGTTCCGGTTTGGAAAGTACCTGTTTGACCTGTGGAGGTTTTAAGGAACAGCAGAGGCTGTACTGATCACTGAGCACAAGCAGCATTTTGGCAGGCGCGGTGCCTCTGCAGGGCTCATTCCAGGTCCTGGGGCAGAGGGGGCCCTGTGAGTGGTGTGGCCTTGTGGCTCTGTGGATCTGCTCCAGGACAGTGAGCAAAGCCCCCAAGAACTGTGAGACCAAGCAGCTAGATTTCAGGCCAGGCCGGAGGGACACTGTCTTTACCCAGTGATTCAGCAGCAGCTTTCAGTCTGGAGAAGGAAGAAGAGAAAGTGAGGGCCCAGATAGATGCACGGGGATGGAGAGAAGGAAGAGAGGTGGCCTTTATTCAGATCTGCCCTTGGGCCAGGCATTATCCCCTCAGGCCCACCTGCAAGATGTGGGAAGAAAGGGTTAGAGAGCTGGCTAAGTCACTCAGTAAACAAGCGGCAGGTCTGGCCTGGCAGCACTGCAGAGTGGTCTCTGCTCTTCTCAGTTCAGTCCCTGTGTCTCCTGCCCTCGTTGCCCCAGCCTGGGCTCAGCATCCTCCGAGGGGGATGCGTGCAGGTGTGTGTCCTAAGCTGAGCAGAGACCCGGGCCTGGGTTCCTGCCCAACTCTGTCCTGTGAGCTCTGCACAGACCCACGGCCTTGCCCATGCTCAGGGCGGTGGGGCCATAATGTTTCCTCCTTGCTTGCACCCTGCTGCCCCTGTTTTATTTTTAGAGAGCCTTTTCTATTTCCGTTCCCATTTCCTGACCTGGAGGCAGGAGGTAGGTGCAGGGATGGCGTTGGACCGGAAGAGGCAGGCGTAGGGAGCCGCTTAGGAGTACCTGGGGCCTGCTGCCCTGCCCCTGTTGCCTCAGGGATCTTGGGCTCCAGAGCCAGAGGCTGGGAGGGCAGCCGAGAAGGGGACACCTGGCTCCTCTGAGGGAGGAGAGTGGGAAGCAGAGTAGCACGTGCTCCTGCTCGATGCCTGCTTCTGAGGTAAACCTCAAGGGAACGTGGGGACTGGCGAAGAGGCAGACTGCGGGGAACCTGATCCTGGCACTGCCAGTCTCTAACTGAGTGGCCTCAGGCAAGCCGCTGCCCCCTCAGGGGTGGTAACTGCAGACCCCTGAGGGTTAGAGGTGCTCAGACCTGGGAGGGCACAGAGAAGCTGCTCACTGAGTTACCCCGCTCCAGCAGTGGGTGCCAGCAGACTGTCCTGTCTGCATCTGAGCACTGGCTGACAGGAGCTAACCTAGTCTGGTGACTGCTTGTGAAACCCTGCAGGGTGCTTTCTAGTGACAGCTGCCTGTCACCCACCCCTGCCAACTCTGCCTGGGCCGGGGAGAGACAGGGGACCTGTGTGGGGAGGAATCTTCTACCACGGGGATGTCAGTGGCTCTGCCCCCCTTCTGCTCGAGTTGCTAAGCTCTGGAGCTTTCGTGCCTGTGCCCCATGGGTGCAGGTGATCCTGGATGTTGGGAACAAGGTCATTGCGGGTGTGCTGCTGGCAAGGTATCTAGGTAACTGGTAAAAAGCAGTGAAGGACACCTTCAGAAAATGGTATATGAGCATTTAGAAATTTAATCAGAGGCCAGGCATGGTAGCACACACCTGTAGTCCCAGGTGCTTGGGAGGCCGAGGCAGGAGGATCAGTTGAACCCACAGATTCAAGGCTTTCCCTGGGAAGCAAACACAAATACACTGGTGGATGGATGGGTGGACAGACAGAAGGGAGGGAAGGAGAGAAAAAGTAATCAGATACCATTAATGGTCAAGATTACACAAACTATTTTAGGATACAGGGTTAGTGTTCAGGCATAAATTTCCATGGATGTTGCTTTTAAAGTATAATAAAATGTTTTAATTATGTAAATAGTGTTCATTATAGATCCCTTAAAAAGGGACAGGTTAAGTGCTGAGAAGTAAATAAAAGTTACACATGATCACACGTAAGTTTTGGTTTGTATTCTCAGACTGTGCATACCTAGTTTTTTGTTTGTTTTGTGGTACTGGGGATTGAACCCTGGGGCCTTCACACAGCCCTGCACCCCTGCCCTGTTGTTTTGTTGTTGTTGTTTTAATTTTGGGACCGGCTCCTAAGCAGTGGGCAGGGATCAGAGCGGAGGAATCAGGGATGCGGGTGATGCCTACAAATCCTTGGGACCACAGCTCGAGAAGGGAGGAAGCCAGAGATGGTGTTTGTGGGGAACAAGCTGTGTAGCCCTTCATGTCCTGCAGAGTAAAACAAGGTCTCTGGCAATAGTGAGGACGAGGCCTCTGCGAGCCCAGCGGGTGAGCGAGTTGGCTTCTCCCCAATGAGAGACCAAGCCTCAGGTCCCCATGAGCCAGCCCACATCACACTTGTCCCCTGCCCTGGGCCCTGGACACCCGGCACAAGCTCTCCCAGCTCAGGCCCACGGCTTCCTGTTCGTCCCCTCCAAGCTTGCGCCACCCCCTCCCGTCCCCCGCTCCTGAGCTATAATTAAGTTCCCGTGTGAAACCGTATCCCTCAGCTGACACGCGCGAAACCGCAACCCTAGCCATTGGGCAGCTCATCTGGGGTGACTTCTGGGTGCCGTCTCGGGCTCCAGACGGGCTTGGGTGGGTCTGAGTAGGTGGAGCGTCTCGCCAGGAAAAGCTGGATCCGTGAGGCTGGGCTTTGCCCAAGAGTCAGAAAGCGGAAAGTCTTGAGGGAGAGGAAGAGTGAGAGAGCGGCCAGGGGACACAGACAGAGGGGACAGACCGGCTGCAGCCAGAGCCACAAGGCAGAATGTGCGTGACTGGCTTTATGTTCTAGCACTTTTCAAGGGAAAAATACTCCCTTAACGTGAAGTCCACCCCTCGGGTGCACCTTCAGGGGGGCTACAGTGAGTGCTGCCTTGTATGCCCAGCTCCCTGTCTAGCTGCAGCGTGTTTCTGTCCCCCCAGAACCCAAACCCGTGCCCGTCAGCGTGAGTGCCTGCCGCATCCATCCCCTCCCGGCAGCCACCAAACTGCTTCCCTACAGATCTCTCCATGCTGTGTTTCGCATAAGTAGAACCGCATGTTATTTGGCCTTTGGGGTCTGGCTTCTTTCACTTGGTGGAACATGTTCAATGTTTATCCATGTTGTAGCGTATAATAGTAGTCTGTCCTGTTTGAATGGCTGGATAATATTCCATTACATGTCTATGTCACACTTTGTTTACCTGTTTATCAACTGATAGACAGGTTGTTTCTTTCTTTCTTTCCTTTTCTTTCTTTCTTGTGAGATGGCCTCATCATGTGGATCAGGCTGACCTTGAACTCAGTGATTCTCCCGCCCCAGTCTCCCAAGTGCTGGAATTACAGGTGTGTGCCACCAGGACCAGCAAAGAATATCCCTTTAAGGCAGAATGACTTGCCACTGGATGCAGACGTCGCATTTTATTTATCCATTCCTCCACTGGCAAACACTGGAGTTGCCTCAACATTACGGCTGTTGCTACTGTAAACACCAGTGTACCCATATGTGTTCACCCTGCTTTCCATTCTCTTGGGCGTAGCCTCAAAAGTAGAATTGCTGGGTTATGCGGTTTGTTTTTTTTTAATGGTAAATCTTTAACTTTCTGAGGAAGTGCCATATAACCAATGAACTAGAGTTATAGTTGGAGTCCAGGTCCCTTGTGAGAAACTTTTTTTCCTACTGAAAGAAATAAGAATTTACATTATCCTTGGGCTTTAGACATATTACCAAGATAGATCTACTTTCTTTTTTCTTGTATTCCTGCAGGACATGTATGTAATTGTTAAAGACAAGTCTTTTGGGATCTCCAGGACATTTCCTAGTGTATATTTTCCCTCAGTGTCTCTGATCCCTGTTTCTAGACTCTTAAACTCTGTTTTTGTTTTTGAAATGAGGTCTCACTCTAGTCTAGGCTGGCCTTAAATTCTCTGTGTAGCCCAGGCTGGTCTGAAATGCACAGCAGTCCCCCTCGCTCAGCCTCCTGAGTGCCGGGGTCACAGGCCTGCACCGCCATGCCTGGCAAGGCCCTTAGACTCTGGAAATGTGGACTTCCGGGCTCGTGTATTCCTTGGGGTTTTCTGTGCAAGACATGCTCTGACAACAGAGATGGTTTTACCTATTCCTTCACAGTCTGGGTAACTTTTCTTCCTCTTGTTCCTTTACCCTAGTTAGACCCTCCAGTATGGTGTCAAACAGAAGTGGGGACTGAGGATGCCTTGTCTTGTTCCTAATGTTGGGAGAAAATCTTTCAGTCTTGAATAGATCCTTCTCAATGGGCCTCAAACCCCAGAAGGTGTTCCCTCTTGGCCTGCTTTTGCAGCGGCCCAGTGAGCCAGTCCCACTTACGAGCAGGAACCAAGTGCACCCAGTCCAGTTGTCCATTCAGACATCACAGCTCTTCGCCTGCTGTTCTTGCTGGACCCTTTCTTGCTTCATTTGCTGGGTCTTGGCTGTCTGCATGTCAGATGTGTGACACTTCCTCATTCTTGGTCACAGTGACTTCATCCATTCATCCATAGTGCCATTTGCCATCCCCTGCTCCTTGATGAGGTACAGGTGATTTCTACTCTTTTCCTCTCTGTTTTTTAGTTTTTATTTTTTTGAGGCAAGGTCTCACTATGCCCAGGCTGGCCTCAAACTCACAGCAATCCTCCTGCCTCAGCCTCCTGAGTGCTGGCATTGCAGGTGTGTTCCACCATGCCCAGCTCTCCCCTTTTTTGATGAACATACACATATGTGACTTTGCACTACATGAGTTGATGGTGCTACAGTGTAATAGTGGAGTGATGGGTGGGGGTGTTCTGAAGCTCCCTTAGACACCCTTAGGGCTCCCTACAAGGCCTTGCTCAGCTTGGGCACCAGAGTATGTGTGGGTCTCGCAGGCTGGGCAGAACCTCAGTGGATCTAGAGGGAGTAGGAAGGGCAGTGTGGGCAAAGGAGCACAGCTCACGGGTGATAGCAAATCAAGAGGATTAAGTTGTCTATTACTATATAACAAGGTACCCAAGACTTAGTGCTTAAAGCATTTGTGATCTTGCAGTCTCAGTGGCTTAGGAGAGATTTCACCAGGATGTGAATACCAGGAGATAATCCGGGAGAGAGCTGGCTCCAGTGGCAAGTTGCAGTGAGGATGCCACAGGCCACACTGCCCAGGGCTGCAGACCAGAGCCGGTATTGTAGATAAGTGCTCTGCTCAGCGGAGCAGTTGGCATTGATCTGAAAACTGTAGGAGCCATGGGAAGTCTTCGAGCAGCGGAATGATAGACCTGTCAGGACAGTTAACCTGCTGGCATTATTTGCCCACAAGCTTCGAACTGGAGAGAGAATTACAGCTGGAGACCTGGGTAGGTGATGTCTGCGGCTGCCTTGGCAGGAAGAGTCCGGGCTGTAGTAAGTTACTGCGCACTAAGCCCCTAACTATTTCAACGGTATTCTCTCTTTACGATGGAAGTGACCACAAAAGAGAAGACATTACTGACGGACACTCGGTTTGCAGCTGAGGAAACAGATGCGGCAGTCCTGGCGTTGGTGTGTGTCTGCCCACCAGAGCCCTTTTCTCCTGTTGAGCCTCATGACTCTCCGGAATCACACTGTGTCCGTTACCCACACAAGACTTGGTACTTAGGCAGGCACCATGTGGCCTTTCTCCTGGCTCTCCATGTTACCTGGGCCCAGCAGGCTGGTTCTGCGCCCGTGGTATCAGCCGAGTTTGCTCAGCCCAGGGGGCCTTTCTGTGTGGCCCCTGATCCTGTGGGAGTCCTTCTCAGGTTGCTTACAGTATGGCAGCAGGGCCAACAGGTCAGCAATAAGTCCTGTAGAGGCCCGGGCTCAGGTCCAGAACCTTGCCTCAGCCAGGTTCTGCTGGCCAGGGCTGTCACTGGGCCAATCCAGATCCAGGGACGGGAACTAGCTGCCACCTCTTGTGAGAAGAGCAGCCAAGGATTCATAGTTCTCTCTAACCACAGGCAGCCAGGAACATAATGCGGAGCTGGGATTTGAATTCAGATCTGTGTGACTCCGACACAGGGAACCAAACTGTCCTTGTCTGCTTTTGTCCCCTAGGAAACTGCAGAGTTTACTGGCTTGCGTGTGTGGTAGAAGGGCACTGATTTTTCTCCTGGCCCTCTGCAGTGGAAGCCGTAACAGGCACTCTTTTCACATTAGCATCCCATATCTCCGGGCCCAGGGGATCTTCCTAAACAGGTCCCTGAGGGATTTGCTAGCTGCCCTGTGCCCTACACATCAGTGCTGATGGCCAGACATACAAGGGACTTCCCTCTGGAGTTTCCCTCTCTGTGCTGAGTGGCCTCCGAGGTGGGATGCTGGCCACATTGCAGATGTCCAGGCTGCCCAGTTTCTGGTTGTTCCAGGTGGCGTCTGGTCCAGCTGTCCCCATGTACGTCTCAGCTGGCGTGTTCGTCAGGGGAGTTTCGGAAATGGGTGGATTCCTGCAGCCTAGTGAGTTAGAGTTCTTAGTACAGTAGCGCACTCTCCATTGGTTTGAGGTGCAACCTGGCTGGAAACCAGTGACTTCCTCCCTTAGCCCCAGCTGTCTCAGCAAGATGTCTTCAAAGAAGACCACCCGGGAGGGGATGGTCGTTCAGAGGCCCCACTTAACAACTGGGATATGACTCCTGGCACACCTGCTTTGTCATTCTTTGTATTATCTGAGCTTTTGGGACAGCAGGGTTTCTTTGAAAATGTAGACGGGGGTGGGGGGTAAGCTCTTTTAGCAGCCAGCAGAGCTTCTCTGACCAGGAACGTGTGATTCCTTGGCTTCGTTGTCCAGTTGGTATCTTCAGTGTGAAGAATATGACAACCCTTTGTAGACTTTTCTAGGTTTCAGGACCTTTCTAGACTTGCACCTTGGATACACGTAGGGTATTTTTATACAGGTCAATTTTACTACTCCAGGTAATTTCTACTACTTTCTATGTTTTAGGATATTCAGAACATGCCAACAAATGTAAAGAGAGAAGTAAAACCTACCTAGACTCTTCCTCTCAATTACCAGGGTTAATCCCATTTTGATGAATTTTGTTCTCTCTCTCTCTCCTTTCCCCTTGTGATACTAGAGATTGAAAGTGCACTGAACCCTTTTTAAAGTTTTCTTGTGAGACAGGGGCTCCCTCAGTTGCCCAGGCTGGGGTTGAACTTTCACTCCTGCTGCCTGAGCCTTCCAAAGTACAGGGATTCCATATGCCCACCACCACACCCGGCCACCCCTTTTTGAAAACCCGATTGAGTCATATTGTGATGCTGGTTTTTAGAAGCTTTATGAGCTACAGTTCATCAAGTTCACCTGCTTACAACATGTGGTTTAGTGGCTTTGTGTTTGCATAGTTGTGCAATCATCACCATAACTTGGTTTTAGAACCATTTCATTGTTCCAAAAAGAAATCTTGTAATCCATTAGCTTTCACTCCCCTTTCTCTACCTGCCCCTGTCTTACCTATTTTGTATCCTCACAGCTTCGCTTCCTGTGGCCTTTGTATATAATTCAATTATACAACATACGGTCTTTTGACACTAGCTTCTTTCCCTGAACATAATTGTGATACTGTTTTGAAACCTGCTTGAGCCAGGCATGGTGGTGCACACCTGTAATCCCACTACTTTGGAGGCTGAAGTAGGAGGATTGCTACAAGTTCAAGGCCAGATGGGCTGCACAGTAAATTCAAGGGCAGCCTGGACTACATAGTGAGACTCTGTCTCAAACCGCCCCCTCCACAAAAGACACCTGTTTGAAATATTCGTATGGTTAGAAATTACAATATAGGGCCAGGGATTTAGCTTAGTGGTGTAAGCGCCTGCTTGGCAAGTGCAAGGTCGTGAGTTTGATTTGTGGTACCAGAAAAGAAAAAAAAAGTGCAGTATGGTTTTCAAGAATCCATTTATAACACCACCTTCTGAGAATATCTGGTCTTATTTCACCAGCTCTGCGTATGCACATTTAAGTTATTTCTCATCTTTTGCCATTATGGTTTCATTTTCTGTGAATCAAAATATTAAATGGAAAGTTCCAAAGATAGCTTTTTTTTTTTTTTTTTTATAGACAGCATCTCACTGCGTAGTTCAGGCTAGTTTGGAATTCACTATGTAATACAAGGTGACCTTGAACTCTCAGCAGTCCTCTTGCCTCAGTCTCCTAGGTGCTGGGATTATAGGCATGCACCACCACGCCTGGTTTAGAAGTTGTTTTATTACATTATATTGTTGTGAGTGTTCTTCATTTTATTAGCAGTGTTAATCTGTTTGTATGTCATTTATAAATTGAATTTTGTAGTATGTATATATAGTGCTACAGAGAAGGTTAATCTGTTTGTATGTCATTTATAAATTGAATTTTGTAGTATGTATATATAGTGCTACAGAGAAGGTTCAATGCTATTCAGTTTTAGATATCCATAGACTACCTTGAAATGTATGCAAGAGGGCTACTGTGTATCTAGTGCTTCTGTGCCTAGAAATAATCTTGTCTGTTGATCTGATGGTTAATTGTCTGAACTCCTAACTAGAACAGAAGCTCTTCTTTTATCTTGTTAGTATTGTCTCCACTGCTGCCTAGTATAGTTCCTAGCATTTGGTAGGTATTTAGGTTTTTTGTTTGTTTACTTGTTTTGCAGTTCTGAAAATCAAACCCAGGAAAGCTGTACCACTGAACTACATCCCCAGCCCTATATCTCTCTCATCTCTCTTCCCTTCCCTTCCCTTCCCTTCCCTTCCCTTCCCTTCCCTTCCCTTCCCTTCTCTCTGTCTCTCATCATTTTGAACAAGGTCTCATTAGGTTGCCCAGGCTGGCCTCAATTTATTATCCTCCTGCCTCAGCCTCCCCAGTAGCTAGATTTATAGGTCTGTACCACTGTGGCTAGCTGATACTCAGTTTTTTAAGGGTATGTGTGATGTTTTTTTATTTTTGCAGTACTAGGGATTCAACCCAAAGACCGTTGAGCTCTCCAGCCCTTTTTATTTTTGTTTTATTTAGAGAGGGTCTCGCTAAGTTGCTCATCTGGCTTCAGATGGCAGTCCTCCCATGTCACCCTCCTAAGTAGCTGAGATTACAGGTGTGTGCCCCTGGCCTGGCTGAGTATGCCTGTACCCAGTGAATCCAATGTAAGACACTGATAACTTGTCAGATTGCCAAATTCCAGAAAGTTCTTCTGATTTATCCTCTTACTATAATGTTAGAGTACTGGACTGCCTGCCTCTTTAAGTCTGGGTTAAGCTGTAGCAGAAGTCCTGGGGTCTTTTGAATTATAATAGTACTGGACCTGTTCACCAGTTAGCTTAGGAACTGATGCTGTGATCAGGGGCTGGAGAGCCTGGCTGCTGGGTAGGATGCTGGGTCCTGGGTCATCTGGCTTTGTGGGTGCTCCTTTGGTCCCGTGGTGTTGCGTCATTTCCTGTTGCCCTCAAAAGGTCCTCTGGCCACTTCCTCTGTTGTGTGTGGGTGTGTTGGGAGTGAGTGGATTTGAGTGGGTCGTGTGTGGGTGTATGATGATGTGAGTTCTGGCTGCCAGTTTCAGTGCCTTTAGATGTCATCAGGGGTGACGTCACTCGAAGTGGTGTGTCCTCAAGACGGAAGTGAGGAGTGCTTCCAGGAAGTCTGATGCATTGGCCCCTCAGCCCCCTTGAGGGGTAGGCACCCATGCAACTGTGTCACCTGAGTCACCTCTGGCTCCTTTCCGTACGCTTCCTGCCGTGCACCCATGATGAAGAGCTGGCAGAGAGCTTGCTGGGGATGCCACGCGTGACTGAGTCACAGCACCTACTCAGGCGTAGGCTTGGGAACCAGAGGAGGAGCTGAACAAAACGGCCACGGCTGCTCCTGCGTGCCCCGGGCTGATGTCAGCGAAGGCCTCAGAACTTCTTCCTCCACAGCCACCTGCGTCCTGTCTGCGTCCCGAGCAGCCCCTGACACCTCCGCTGCCGCCGGGTGGCTCTGGACCTTCCCCACTCAGCCCAGCCCCTTCAGGATGCCAGCTGCCGTCACCGCGTGGATTGCAAGCACTGTGCACTCCTGGAATTGCTCATCTCCGAGGCTCTCCTGTGTTTGTGCGTTCTCCCCTTCTCTCGCTCCCTCTCTTACTCTCTCCTTCTGTCTCTGTACTTCACCCTTTTATTATTGCTTCACCTGTAACCAGTGCCTGCTGTCTGTCCAGCACCTCCTGGGACTCTTGAGACACACAGAAAGAGGCTGGCCCTGCCCTCTGCTGGCCGATTGGCTCCTTCCCCTGTGACCGCACGTCTGCTGCTCTTCCCCTTTCCTCTTCGGCTGGCTTCTGTCCTCTCTCTGCTTCTGTCCCTGTCCTTCCTTCTACTTGCTGGGACCCCCCAAGTCCTCTCCTGACGCCAGCCGAGTGTCCACACGTATACCTGCCTGCCTCCCATCTGTGTACCCACTTTCTGGCCTTAACTCCCTCCTCCACCACACCCAGGTTGTCCCTCCTGTTCTCTCAGGCATTTGTCCCCACTCTTCTGATTTTACTTCTGATTACTAGACTGGATGGAGGCCCACCAAAAGCTGTGACCACTTCCCTCCCCAGGATCTATGGACCTGACCTTATCTGGGGAAAGACTCCCATTAGGTAGGGGCCTTGCCCTCTGTTACAGATGTTCGGACCCTGCCGTGTCTTCGCTGGGGCTGCTCTTGTTGGTCCCTGCCTGAAACAGTGACAGTGTTCCCAGTGTTCAGTGGTTCCGTGTTTATTACTCTGTGTCTCCCCACACCCGAAGGCGAAGTTCACTGCTTCCTGCCCCAGGTCAGGAGGTTGGCAAGTGTGTGGGTCTGGGTTTGAATTCTGGTTCTGAAACTTCTCACTGAGGGTCTTCTGCAGAGCATTAACATACCCTCCAGCCTCTTCTGGGAGGCAGGGCTGATGGATCACCGTGCAGGTTCGTGGTGAGTGCTGGGCCCAACTGCTCTAGGCCTCATGACGGGAGTGATTTGGCGGCAGCTGAATTACTCAGCTTGGCCGTGGAGGCTCCAGGCTCAGGCAGGCTTTGGCGCTCTGAGTCAGACGCAGCCTGGCCAGTGTCTTTCTGCCACAGCCTGGCTCTCACATCCGGGTTGACTTGGTGCCAGCCCTGGGAAGGGTGGGTTATGGCGCTGGTAGTCTAGATGTGCACAGGGACAACACACACTCAACAAAGTGGTTCCAGGCTGGGGCTCTGGTGTCAGACCTGGCTTCCTGTTCAGGCCTTCCTCACTGGCTTCAGGAAAGTGTTCTTTGTCTCTCTGAGCCTCAATTTCCTTTTCTGTAATTTGAGAATAAGTGATCCATATCGTTTTTGCTGCTCTAAGAAAATACCCAAGAATAGATCCTTCACACGTTATTTCTCACACCTTTGGAGTCTGGAGGGGTCCAGGACCAAGGCACTGGCAGATTTAATGTCTGCTGAGGGCTGCTGTCTGCTTCCAGCGTGGCACTTTGTTGCCTTGTCCTTCTGAGGACACCACATGTGGCGGAAGGGGTGGGAGGTAAAGGAGGCTCCTTCTATCCGTTCTGTGAGCGCTGATCATGTCCCAGAGGCCATCATTCCTCATCTGGTTGCCCTGGAGATTAAGTTGTTCTCTGAGTTCTAGAGGTGTCATGACCTTTAAGCCATAGGACACCTTAGAAGATAATTGGGAGAATTAAATGAAAATGCCTATAAACCATGCAACAGAAGCCTGACTCTTTGCAAGCTGTCTCAGATGTCATTATCATAAAGGGTCAGCTTCTGCTGTGGAGATGCTTTGACAGCCCAGCCCCTGGGCACATAGCTGCAGGAGGTCTGGTGTCCCCAGACTTGTGTCAGGAGGAGGCATGGAGAAAGATCATTTCTGCGTTGCCTTTTCTGCCTTATCATGGCCCTGTCCCTAAACTGCACAAAGCTTTCCTTTGGTGAGCTCTGTGGCTCTTGGTACTGCTGCAGGGTTTGTGGGAGCCTTGCCAGCGTTATAATTACTGTTCATTCCACTGAACGCCACTGCGGCCAGGTGTGGGCCTGGGCTGCTGGTGACTTGAGCCTTGGCTTCGGCCAGTGGGCGTGGGCTCTGCTGCTACTTCAGTCTGTTTGTGCTGCAGGTGCAGGGCTTTCTGCTTTCAAAGAACTTTTCTTCCCTGTACACAGAACCTGGGTGGCTACAGGAAGCCAGGGCAGAGACGCTTGGAGTCTGTCCCCTCTTCACACCTTCCAGCAGGATCAGGACTTGGGGGCCAGGCAGGTTTGGGAAATACCTGTTGACTGCAGAGGTCATGGTTTGTCCTTGAGGCGGGCATAGTTTGGGTACAGCTGCTTTTGGGATTTATTTATTTAAATTATTTTTCTTACAAAGAAACAAAAAATTATGTGCATTCTTAATGAGCGTTCTTAAGATTCTTCTCTGGAAAACCAGGTAATAAATGACTCACTGACCAGTGAGTGATTGCATCTGTAACCGCTGAGAGGGTACCTTCACCTAAAGGGTCATGAGAGGTCCTGGGGTGTCCCCATTCCCTGGTCTCCTGGCAGTTATCCTCCACATCTCTCCTCTAGTTTTTAAAAACTTTGTTGTTGTTGTTGCAGTGCTGGGCATCAAAGCCAAGCCTCATGCATGCTAGGCAAAAGCTCTATCACTGAGCTATATCCATAGCCACTAAATTTATTTTCTGAACTGATACTGAAAAACCAAAGTGCATATTTTTATTTTGTTCATTCGTTCATCCATTTTGCAGTAGTAAAGTTTGAACCCTGGGCTTTTAGCTATATCCTAGCCATCTTTAAAATATTTTTAGTTTCTGATACAAGGTGTCACTAAGTTGCTAAATTGTTCCTGCGGCAGTTTTGCAATCCTGCCTCGCTTCCTAGAGAGCTTGGAGTACAGCCGTCCACCCAACAAAGAAATTGTACATTTTTTTAGTACATCCAGTGTCTCTTTTAACCGATTGCTAAATTTTGTTGTTTTCCCTTGAGTCTGATGACAGTTGGTTGCTGTAGCCTGTGTCATCCTGTTTACAAGTTTCTTTTGTAAACAGAATGTGCTGGACTTTACAGTTTTTTTTTTTTTAATTTTACAGTTTTAAATTCGAACATCTTATCTGAAGTGAGTTTAATTATGGTTCTGGAATTCGACTTACATAAGTTACATTTTCTAGTACTTTTCGGAAACCGTCCTTCTTGCCTATTTTTCCCCACCTCACCTTTGTTGGATTGACTGTCAGGAACCTGGCCAAGAGTCCTGTTTGTCTCTAGAATGCCTTGAGAAAAATAAAGAACAGAGACAAGTATAGTATTCCAGCAATAGCTGGGAAGTCAGTGTCTCTCAAACGGACCCCTCCAGCCCTAAAGCAGCCCCTGTTTATTAGGTGTATACAGTGATAGGTGGGGCCAGAAAAGGATTACAGTTCATAAGACTCAGACTCAAGAGGGTGTGGATAATTTTATGTTTAGAAGTATCTTGATCTGGAGTATAATCCTGAGATGACTCAAGAAGGCGTAGATGATCCCATGATTAGAAGAGTCAATGGGAAGTCCAGATGGGTGGTACCAGCAATCCTGGTCCTTCCTTTCATCCCATAAGGAAATATGCACAACCAGTTACTGTGTATTTTGGCCTCTAGCAATTGACTGTGTTTTCTTTACTGATTTTTAAGTTAATTACTTTACTTCTATTCTTACACATTTAATCATCTTTTTCCTAGTCTTTTTATTCTGAAACCCATCAGACTTAGAGAAAATGTGAAAGTGAACATCTGTATTCTTCTTAATTATATTCAGTTAGTACTTTTCTTAGTTTCTGTGTACTTTGGTTGAGAACCATTTGAAAGTACATATAGCTTTTTTTTTTTTTTTTTTGTCTTTTGGAGACGGGGTCTCACTACGCAGTTCAGACTGGCCTTGAGCTCACTTTGTAGCTCAGGCTGGTCTCGAACTCCCAACGATCCTCCTGCCTCAGCCTCCCAAGTGCTGGGATTACAGGAGTGAGCCACCACGCCCAGCTTATATATATAGCTTTTTGTTTTTTTCTTTTCTTTTTGTGCTGGGGATCAAACTCATGACCTCGCACTTGCCAGGCAGGCACTTATGCCACTGAGCTAAATCCCCAGCCCTTGTTTTTATTTCTTGCCTAGGATTTAGTATGCTCTTTGCACTTGAAGACTCATTTTGTAAAAATTATTTTGGAAAGTTTTTAGAAAAATTTAGGTGCACAGGGAGTTTCTATGTCCCTTCAACCAGTTTCCCTAATATTAGCATCCTACACTTAATTCTCATTTTTAAATTGTGGAAAATTCTCAGCTGCTACCTCTTTGACCCTCTCATTTTCTCGTGTCTGGCTGCTGGAACCCCTTAGATGTGTGTTGACTGTATTGCCACCCCAGTCTTCATATTTCTAACCTGTGGGATGTTGCTACTCTTTTTATGTCTGATGCTCAGCCCTCTTGGTGGGTTATTTCCTGGTGTGCTTTGTAACTTGGGGCTCATCTCCAGGTGGGATTCTGTTTCCTGGGTGAGTATCTGTCCTGGGTTGGGAAAGGGTACATTAGGGCAACTCATTTGCTTGTGGCAGGGCTGTGCTAGCTTTATATCACTGTAATGAAATACCCGAGTAATTAACTTTAAAAAGGGAGAGACAGTCAGGGTGGTGGCACACATCTCTAATCCCAGCTGCTTGGGAGGCCATGTAGGAGGATCCCAAGTTCAAGGCCAGCCTGAGCAATTTAGTGAGACATTGTCTCAAAGTAAAAAGAAGTTTTATTTTGGCTTCCAGTTTTGGGAGTTTCTGCCCATGGCTGGTTGACTCCTTGCTTTTGGACCTGTGATGAGGCAGCGCATCATGGTGGAGCAAAGCTGTTCTCTCAGGGAGGCCAGGAAGCAGCAGAGACAGGAAGGGGCTGGAGCCTTGTACCCCTTCAAGTGTCCACCCCAGTGACTTGGTGTCTTCCCACCAGGCCCTCCTTTCACAGCTTCTGTCACTTGCCAGGCTGGAGACCCTTAGCACATGGATCTTGGGTGACACAACTGAACCATTGTCAGGGCCATGACTTCTGCAGTAATCCTGGCTCAGTTTTCATGTTCATCTCTCATTTGGCCTCTGCCACTCTGGCAACATCAGTTCACGTTCATACCAGGTAGCTTAGTTGTTTAGCAGGCATGGCCTGGCACCCTTACCCTGGGTTCCTGTGCTGCCCCATGCTGGGCACCCTCCAGCTCAGGTCTTGCTACTGGGGCTCAGGGCCAAGCCAGACATCAGACCCCTCTACATGTGGCACAGAAGCTGACAGTCACTGTGGTTTCACAGTGTCCGTTCCCCTCACTGTTGATGGCTTGATTCCTTTCCTTTCTCACACATGGGAACATTTCTCTTTCTTGCAAGCTTGCTGTATGTCTAAGAATTCCTTTCTGTTTCTTTTACCGAATATGTGGTCCACTGGTCAGGTTCAGATCCCTCATTTGGTGTGCAGAGCCCTGCACTGTCCAGCCTGTCTACCACCTGTGTGAACTTGGCCCCCAGTGTCACCCTGCAGTCAGTTGAGCCAGTTGCATACTGTATACTGTAATGTTTAACAGATCAGGTTTCAGCTTTTTGGCTTGGAACCTCTTTTTATAATGTATGATTCTGGACAAGTTTTCACCTCACCATGACTGATTTCTTATCCGTCAAAGGGCAGTGAGTGGCCTGCTGCAAACCTAACCAGTTTGCTTCCCTGTCACTCAAGTGACTCAAACAAGTCACTCGCCTGTTTCTCCGCTTTTGCTGTGTTTGTTCTGTCCCTGGACTTGCCCATGTCCTGGCTTCTGTCCTCCATCCCTCACCCCAAGCGGTCTTTTCTCTGCTCTTAGGTCTCTTTCTTTAGCAGTGAGGGTCCTGCACGTTTTCCTTGGCAGACGCCAGGCCCCCTCATCAGCAGGGCCTTGTTTGTCTTGGAGCTTGAAGCTCTGACTGTGTCCTCCTGGCACTTGGTGGCTGCTGCTGTCCCGGCTGGCTGGATTGCGCTGAATTTCCCTAGTTGAACAGAGGCAGGGGCTGTGAGTAGCATGGGATCCAGATGCAAGGAAGATACCACAGGAAACTTGAATAAAACTGGGCAGAAGTGTGAATGAGTAATGGCTGGGATACGAGGTAACAATTCTCAATCCAACTGGGGCTGCCAGAGACTTAAAGCAAGCCAGCTACCAAAAAAACTACTAAATCTTGCAGAGTGAAGTGGTTTCTGGTCTTAAGAATGCACATTCCACATTCCAGCCTCAGTCTCAGCCTCCCTGAATGCCACGCAGAAGGATATGACCTAATTATAGCCCCTGGTGGGCCCTGGGGTGCTGAAGATAAAACTGGAACAAATTGAGATCTGAGGTTGTCTTGGATGGCTGCATGGATGTTTGCCAGCTGCATTGGGTGGTCTGTCATTCCAGGGAACTGCACAAGGTACACTCTGTCCCAAGCAAACTGGGTTCCTTCTAATTCCCTGCTAATCCCTTGCTATACAATTGCATTATTCAGGAGTTACATGTGGCAGCTAGACCGGAAATAACAGTAACTTCAACCAGTAGAAGCTTGGATATGGAAGAGGTTGGGTAGCTGGTGCGGGGCTGGTCTCTGCTGGGTCCAGCTCACGGCAGCTTTCCAGGAGGGAGGCAGGAAGAAGGGAGGAGAGGCACAGTGAACACGGGCTCCCTCTTCACCGTCTTTCCCGAGGTCCCACCCAGCAGCCTCCACCTCCCCTTGCTGGCCTTCCTCAACTTCAAGGGAGGCTGAGGAGTCATTTAAGGGGGATCGTTGCTGCCTGGAAGAGAACTGGGAGTCTGAATGTGGCACCTGCTTGGTATCAGGAGCAGTCCAGTGCCCCGTGCCAAAGGGAAGCCGGGAATAAAGACTGGAGTGCCGATAGCAGAGAAGGGGTGAGAGCACAGCACAGGTCAAGGACGTCAGAGAAGCCACCAGGTCCCCCAGATAGTCCTTTCTGTTCTTTCATCCCTCTGTGCTGCTGTCACCCTTTGGTCACCCTGGTTGTTGTCATCACACTTCAGGTTTTTTTTTTTTTTTTTGGTACTAGGAATCGAACTCAGGACCTCACCCTTGCCAGGCAGGCGCTGTGCCCCTGAGCTAAATCCTCAGCCCAAGCATTGTTTATCCCCCTCCCTTTCCACTTCAGCACTGGCGCCCAGCGCCTGAGTGTTGGTGGCTTAGTGGGAGCCCCTGGGATGGTAGTCAGAGCCCAGGCCCACAGCCTCTTCTTCCTGGCCACGTGGTGGCCCAGCCAGGCTTGGCTCCGCAGCGGAGTCCTCTGCAGGAGGGGCTTCCTGACCCGCACTGGCATTGTAAAATGAGCCCTGTAGTGCAGTAAACCCTTCTCTGGGTCTTGTAAAATGAGTTAAACATTTATCCATACCTTATCCAAGACTAATCAGGAGTCTTGGTGTCCTGTAGTGCTAATCACACGTTTAAAATATCCCTTCTACTGACTGTAACATTTATTGAGCATTAAACATTGATACTGCCTCTTGGAGCTCAGGGAATTTAGGAATAATTTGGATGACCCATATTCATACATTTTCTCCCTCTCCCTTCCTCTTCCGTTGCCTCTCTTCCTTCCCTTTCCCTTTCTGTCTTTTGCAGTGCTAGGGATTGAGCCCAGGGCTTTGTACTGAGCTACAGTCCAGCCTTTTTAAAAAAATTTTTTTTGAGACAGTGTCTAAGTTACCCAGGCTGGCCTTGAACTTGAGATCTTCCTGCCTCAGCTTTCCAAGTAGTTGGGATGATGGGCACCATACCTGGTGAACTTACTTCTCACTTTGGTCCCAGGAACATCTGCTGCTATTCCCTTTGGGAAGCATAGAGCTCACAGGAAGCTTGTTGCATAGATTCTTAGAAGACCATAAGGATTTATGCTCCTGGCTTTGCCCCCTTAAGGCTTGAGACCATTTCATGGAAGACTGCTGGCTTGCAGAGTGGTCACAGGTGAGCACGGGCAGTGGCCTGGGCAAGTTGCCCTACTGGCCTTGGTTTCCTCAGCTGCCAGGGTCTGGTACCGGCAGCTCATCACAGGGTTGTCCCGGGGAGCAAGCCGTATGAGAAGCACTCAGCTGTTAGGACATAGGGTGGTGGCTGTCCCCAGTGTGGAAGGCCCGGGTTACCACATTATGAGTGGGATTTTGTGGGCAGGGTGTGACAGGTCATGCTTGGGCACAGGGGCGTTGCTGGCGGAGCGGGGCAGCTGGACCAGGTGGTGGAGTGTCTGCGGGTAGTCTCAGTGACAGATGGCCAGGGCCTGCACCTGGACAGTGACAGGGCCAGGAGAGGGCACAATGGCTGCATGAGCACCAAGGGGACCTGATGTGAGAGGCCCCAGCCTGTGTGGCTGGGGGATGCTGTCCCATTGCCTGTGTGAGGAGCAGTGGGGTGTGGGGACCGCAGGACAGGAGCGAGGCATGCAGTGGTAAGCTGGCTGCAGACACAGACTGGGCACAGGCCACTGCTGGGCCCTGTGCTGGCACTGGGGCTGCCTGCAACCTGGCTATGGAGTAGACTGTGTGTGGACGCATTTATTTAGGATGTGGACAGAGAGAGGCCCAGGACAGAGGCAGGACACAGTGGAGGTGTGTGAGCCTGCATTGAGCTGGGAGTTGGCCAGTGACAGAGCCCTTTGTCACCAGCTGGGTGACAAAGAACAGACACCCAGAGGTGACAGCATCCAGGAGGTGGTGGCAGGGCCACTGCCACAGTGAGATGGAGATGGACGGCAGCACAGGCTTCTTACTTAGGTTGGGATAAGGAGAGGTGATGGGGGCCCCTCACATGGCAGAGGGGCACTGTTGGCTGGCGGGTGTTGGGCAGGGAGGCTGGGGAGAGCCCGAATTCCTGGGGGCCTTGTCCCTCAGGAGTTGGGGTTTGCTCTGACACTAGCCGGAGCTTCTGAGGGGTTCTAATCAGGGATGTAGATGCAGTTGGGTTTGTGACTTAGAAAGATCAGCACAGCCACAGGCTGGGGGCTTTGGAAGCAGGGTCCCTCAGAGAGTGACGGTGATTGTGGTGGTGGGGCTGTCATGCTGAGGACTTGGGGGAGCATGCTCATTCATTTGCTCATTCATGTGACTTATTTGGCTCTCAGAGAGGGGTATTGGCCATCAGGGAATAATAGTCTGTGTCAAGGTCAGCACCCTGCCAAGAGTCCATCCAAACACAAACCAGGAAAGCTGCAAAGGTTCCACTGTGCTTTTGACCTGGCAGTAGGAGTTTTAGGTTGAGCTTGAAGGTGGCCTCCTCGAAGTCAAATGTGAGGCTGCAGACTGGGCTGCTCTTCAGGTGTGAGAGGCAAACATGGCTCTTGGAACGGTAGCTGCAGTCTTTTTCCCGCCTCCTCTGGCTCAGGATACTCCTGTCCCCAGGGAGCCCTACTTGTGTGCTGCAGAGTTGTCAGTGCAGCGAAGACTGGCGGCACCCTGCAGGCCCCTGGCCCTCTGCGACCCCCTTGAGTTGATTCTTCCAGCCTCGGGTTGGCAGGTTTGGCAGGAGGCAGCAAACCAGGCCTCCTGGGAGGAAGGTAGCTTTGGGCCATACACAGGGTGGGTAGCTTACTCCCCCTGTGACCCTGGAATCCGAGCTCCCAGCTGTGACCACCAAACACAAGAGAGGTTGCATCTGTTGCTGCTCCTCCGCAGGCTCCTTGGAATGCCCAGGAGAACTTGGAATTTGCCGTGAATGTCTGCTTCCGGGCCTGTGCAGCATCACTGGCTTCTGGGGCCTGAGCCCAGGTGTCCACAGGCTGCCCCAGTTTACCCTCAAGAGAGATTCGGGGCAGCTGAGAAGGACTGGAATGGTCCGGCCTCAGACCCTCGTATTAGCTTATTTTGAAGTTAAAATGTTTACTCGTATAAACCAGCACACAGTCAGTTGAGAAAGACCAAAGAGGACCAACTGAGGCGTGAAGGAAGAGGTGACTGTCTTAACGCACACCTGACAGACACAAGCACTTTGTGCTCTCCCTACTCCTGCCCTGCAGCCCGTGGCACCAGAGGCACCGACTGGCTTGACGCCTCGCTGTCCTCACTGCAGTGCACCATGGGGCTCTCCATGACAGCACGCACTACGGCCCACTGCATTCTCTTCTAAAAGCCTTTCTTGTTTGTCCATGGAGGTAGGCACAGATTAACCAGTAATTTTCAAGTCCACGTGGTGCTGGTAATCGCAGCACTTGTGAGGCCAAGGCAGGAGAATCACCTTGAGTTTGAGGCCAGCCTGTGCCACCTAGTGAGTTCAAGGTCAGCCTGATCTATGTATTGCATAATCTCAAAAGAAAAACAAAGCTAACAATTTTGAAGCAAACGTTCCTATAACTGGACATTAAAATACCATAGATTTAAGTGGACTGTATCCTAAAGAATGTCTGTGCAGCTCCTGCTGTGAGCTTCCCAGCCCTGTGAGGGAGAAGGACCAGGAGGGCAGTCGTTACAGCTCAGGACATGCTGTGAGCAGTGAGGAAGACAGGGGTGGTGCTCGTTTCCTGGGGAGCCCTCCTTGGAGAGGCTCCTGCTGGGGGCCAGGTAGGCAGTGGGTGCCGCAGGGGTGGGGTGGGAAGAGCATCCCGACGGGGTAGAACTTGATCCAGGGCTGTTTTGGGAAGGGGGCAGGCCTTTGTGGCGGAAGGCAGGGTGGGGCAGCAGGGGCAGAGGCAGTGCTCAGTGTCCTGACCCTGACCCTGAGCCTGATCCCGACTGGCTGTGTGCTCTGTGGCCCCGCAGCAGGTGCTTCCCTGCCTGCTCTGTGCGCAGTGCCTTGGAGGCTGGGGACCAGCAGCAGCCACATGGCACCTGCTAGCGCTGGCGACACCAGACCTGCGACAGGCAAAGCTGTTAATGTGGCTGAGGTCAGAGTAGTTGCCGCTTACTGGGGGGCGAGGGAGGGGCTCAAGGAGCCTTCTGGGGTGCTGAAGTGGTGGTTTTGTGGTGGCAGATAAATGTGAGGTTTCTTGAAGTTGTATTTAAGGTTAAAGCAGCTGCACTCCCTAGCTGTGGGAAGGTACACCCCCAAAATAAAGCCAGCAAGCAAAAAGTGTTGCCAGTCAGCCTAGCTGTTTTCTCTTTCCTTTCCTCAATTCAGATAGAAATCATGAATCAGCACAGTACATACAGCTCTGCCTGTGGTCTGGACATCACCAGATAGCACCGATGCCAGCAGTTGATATGGCTGGTGGTCATGGCCTCTGCTGGATGTCACTGTCCAGTGTGCTGGACACCACGGGTGGCTTCCGGGTGCTGGTCTCTGCTGCTGATCTTTGCTGGCTGCCGGGCTCCAGAGCCCTTCGGTGCCAACAGCTCTGTGTGTTTATCGCTTTATTTGGGGCAGCAGCTCTGTCCACACGACTCAGGGTGAAAATTTTGAGGAAGATTGATAGAACTTCTGCAGCCCAGAGACCTGAATCATGGTGGGACAACAGGACACCAGAGCAAGTCTTCCCTGCAGTGGGGTCCCCACGAGGGAGGGGCCCCAGACTCACCATGTGGGGCTGGTAGCACTGCCTAGGCATGGACGGGACAGCAGCTGCAGGCCTGGGTCTCGAGGGCAGGACTGAGAGCTGCTGTGAGCATTGGGTCCCTCCCTCCCCGCCTTAGCCTCACCTGGGCCCCCCGGTGGGGGAGGGGCGGGGGGAGGGGCGCTACGCTGCCTGTCTGGCTGCACCCTGTGTCAGGGTAGAGGGTAGAGAGAGTGTGACGGCGTGGTAGCCAGGGTGCACACCTCATCGAGGTGTCCCAGTCCCCTGGAGGGGTGAGGAGGAGCAGAGGGAAGCAGTGAGGAGGGAGGGGCCTGACTGTGCTGGCCTGTCTGCATCCCCCACCTAGCTGGCCTGGGAAAGTGAGTCCGGAGCTTCTTGTCTGTCTCAGTAGCACATCCCCAGAATAAGGAAGTAAAATGCAATAGCAAGAAAGGGCAGCGAGGGACCAAGGATTTAGCTCAGTGGCAAAGCACTTGCCTTGCAAGCGCAAGGAGCTGAGTTTGATCCCAGGTATCAAAAGAAAAAAGCACAAGAGCTTCAACTGGGGAGACCCGGGGCCCTGTAGGGGCACTTGTGGGAGGCTCATCTGAGGAAGTGTTGTGTTTTTTCAGCTAACACTGGAAGACTGAGGAGGTAGAGGTCAGGTTAAGGGGGCCAGGCCTCCAGGAGGGAGAAGTGCAGGGAGCTGCATGTGGGAGACTGGGGTGAGGGGCGAGACGTCAGACACCTGGCCTTCCCCACTGTCACTCAGAAGCCCTCTCGCTGTCTCAGCCTCTCTAACCCGCTGCGGGCTTTGGAACAGAAGCACCCCTCTCACTCTCTATCCCCCTCCTGGCCGCATCATGACGTCCCGCTCCTTAGGGACTAGGAATTCAGGGTCAGCTGTGTCCTGGTCCCTTATCTGCCTTAGAGAACCGGAAGCTGAGCCAGTGCAGAGATGCTGTTCCCATATGTGCTGGGTGTGCTGTGCCAGTGGAGAACCGCCCGCCACGGCCGCACCCCGGGCCCACCGCCCGGTGGGAACCACTTGCGCCCATCCCCAAGGCTGTGCCCAGCACATTCGCCTCCAGTACAGGTAGAGTCAGCTCTGTGAGGGGTGCAGAAGCAATCAAAATAAGAATTATTTTTCTGTGCTAAAGTTTCAAAGATCTGTTTTGTTGGTGTTCTTGTTTTGTTTTGTTAGTTTTGGGGTAGGGTTTTACTATGTAGTTCGGTCTGGTCTTAAACTTACTGCATAGCCCAGAACTCACACTGATCCTCCTGCCTCAGCCTCCTGAGTGCTGGGATTACAGGTATGTAGCATTACTCCCGGATTTTTTTTTTTTTTTTAAGCAGTAAAGGAGATTGGACCCGGGAGCATCAAGCTATATTTCCACCTCATTTTTTGAAATGTTTTTTAGAGACAAGATCTTCCTGAGCTGTCCAGGCTGGTTTCAGATTTGCATGAGCCTTGCAAAGAGTTGGATTATGGATGTGCACCACCACTCACCCTCAAATATCACAGATACACTGGGCTGTGCCAGGGATGTAGCGCAGTGGTAGAATGCTTGCCTAACATGCACAAGGCCCTGAGTTCAATCCCCAGTACCACCAAAAAACCCAAACCAAAACAAAACAAATACATTGGGGCTAGGGATTCAGCCTAGCAGCACAAGTGCCTGCCTGGCAAGCATGATGTCATGAGTTCGATCCCTGGTATGAAAAAAATGTGTGTGTGTGTGTGTGTGTGTGTGTGTGTATGGACCAGATTATGCTGCCACAGGCATAGTGATGTATGCCTTTAATCCCAGCACTCAGGAGGCTGAGGCAGGAGGATCACTGCAAGTTGGAGGCTAACCTGGGCTACATGGTGAGTTCAAGGCCACCCTGAGCTACATAGTGAGACTCTGTCTCAAAAAAAAAAAATGTATATTATGTCATTAACAAGAGGTAGAAATGTTCTCTATCTGATGTAGACATTTGCTAATAGGAAATATTAGAGGCAAATAGCATTAATACAAAATGAATGCCAAATAAAAATTAGCTGATGACTTACGGGTGATACCACAAATGTTTTATACTGAGACGTTCCCAGAGGTTGGAGTGGAGAGAAGTTAACGCGGGTCTGTGGACCTGTGTATTTCCGGCACTGAGACTCACGTTGCTGCCTTTACTTGGGCGCTGTGTCGTTGGTTCCCCACGTTCCTGTTTGTGTCAGATGGTTTCCAACGGTTAGATCTGAGGTGATGTTTTGGGGTGTGGGGGGAGCTCACACGGTGCTGCATGCTTCCTGCCAAGAGCTTTGGAAAGGACATTTCCCTGCCCATGGGAATCGCTTGCTGCCGTTGGGAGGCGGCCAGTCTCCTCGTGTCCACCGTGGCTGCCATTGAGAAGCATCTCGTGTGGTCAGATGTGGCTCGGAGCATGTGACGGGCTGGAGCCGGCCGCACAGCGGCTCTCACGTGACTGCGCCGGGTTACTTCCTCCCTCCCAGCGAAGCGAGGTGGGGTGTGCATGGAGGAAACAGATGCTCAGAGAAGCGAAGTGGTTCACCCGGGGCCACTCAGCTAGCAAGTGGCAGGGCTGGGATCCAAACCCACTTCTGTTTGGAGACAAAGCCCTGCCCTAGTGCCCTGGTCCTTGTGCCAGCCGCCTCCTTCCAGGTCAGCCTTGTGCTCCGAATCAAGCAGAGAACACCACCACTCCTGGGCCACACTGGGCTAGAGGGAGGAGGAAAGTGCCCCATGCCCATGCGTGTGGCAGGTGGTTGCTCATGGTTGCTCACGCAGGAGGCTGGGTACCCCGGGCAGGCTGGTAGGCGCTGTCAGCACTCCCAGCCGCCCTGGGTGCTTGTGTTAGAGGGCCGTGCTGCTGGTACCTGCCTCGTCTCTGCCTGGGAGACAGGGAAGCACCACACGGGCCTGCCATTCTCTAGGTGTCCAGGCATCAGATGGGGAAGGGAGGACGAGATACATCAGCCAGGGAAAGGTTCAGTTCACTGGCCAAGGAGGTCCCTGTGGGTGGAGAGACACCCTTGCACGGGCTGCTGAGACCCCAGGCTTTGGGCTGAGATTCTCAAGGAAGCAGCCACAAAGGAGGGCTGTGACAGCATCTCGCGAGCTGCCCTGCTCCTGCTGTCACCAGCCCGTAGGCCTCTCTTCCTCCTAGTTAGCAGCAGTGTCCAAGGCAAGCCGCACCCAAGTCCTGGGTGAGTAGAGAGGTGTGTGTCCCGCAGTGGCTCTGGGGAGCACAGCAGCTCTGGCTGAATGAGGAGTCTGTCAGTGCCGAGGTGTCCCATTCCGCTCTCCACCCTCGAGCCTCCAGCACAGGGGCTGGATGTGGGGTCCAGCTGTGCCACTGGCCCCCTCGGCCTGCATCTTAGATTCCAGGGCTCTAGCAGCCAGGTGGGTGGGTGGGAGCAGACACACCCAGAGGAGAGCAGCACTCACAGACAGACGGCCCCTTGTCACCAGTGCCAGCACGGTGGACACAGCGGCACTTTGCCGCCTCCTTCCAGGGGGTGCTTCTCCCTCCTGCCGATGACTCAGGCAAACCCAGCCCATGGAGTGAACCGCTGGCAGGGAGCCTAAGGTGACCCCAGCGCGAGGCCTCCTGAGCAAGCATCATCATTGCGTCGTCCCACACACCCCTCCTGCGGAGCCAGAGCGCAGGTCTTCACCAGCTTTCCTGCCAAGAGCCCCCGCGGGCTGTCACAGAGGCATTGACTCCCCAGGCCACTGTCACAATGCCAGGAGACCTGGGTCAGGGGACGCGGCTAGTGCTCTGATCTCTAGGGAGTCTCTTCCCTGCTCGCCGAGCTGTTCATTCTCTTATTTTAGTCTCCTTCTTTCTCTTCATGTGTGTCAGCTGCTTACTAAATCATACTTACCTGGGGCTTTAGAAAGCAGCCAGCTGGGTGACCAGGAAACAGACAGAGACGGAGACCTGAAATGTCCTAGAGATTCGGCCCCAGGACATCTGTGTCTCTTCACCTGGTGCCCACGTTTGCCCTTTGTTCCTGGGCTGCTTTCTCTCAAGTGAGACCCCAGAGGTTTTGCTCCCCTGTGGCTTTCTGTGCTGCTTGGGATGGAACGCAGCCCCTTACGCAGGCTTGGCAAGCTGAGCTACTCCTCCAGCCCCCGAAGCTTTGGTTAGGGTCAAAGCGAGGAGTGTTACAAGGGCGTCCCTCGCTCTGCTCCTCAGCTGGTCACAGAAGACATGCACTTGGTGTTTTGTTTTGTTTTCTTTGAGGTAGGGTCTTGCTATTAGTCCAGGCTGGCCTCGAGCTCACTTTGACCCTCCTGCTTTAGCCTCCAGAGCGCTGGGATCACAGACACGCACCACCACACCCGACCCTGATGCTTGTTTTTAAAATCTAAGCTGCAGACACGCACAAAGACAAAAGTACTCATTCACTCTGCCCCTGCCTCCTCCTGCCCTCAGCCTGGTTCCCCTTCTGTTGTCTGTGCTGTTGGGAAAATGACACTTGGTGGCCCACAGCTGGGCCACTGGCTGTCTTCTCCCAACTGTGTGTCCCCACCGTCCCTGCCACGGGAACAGGGGTCTGCAGTGTTCTGTGACATGGAAGGGTCATAACATTGCATCTGGAGAACGGCTTCTTCAGCTTCACCTTGCTGCTCTGTAAAATCATTGAGCAGGGCAGGAGATATAGCTCAGCAGCACAGCACCTGCCTGGCAAGTGTAAGGTCCTGAGTTTGAGTCCCGCTACCAAAGTAAATAAATGAAATAAAATAAAACAAAACCACTGATAATACCATTCTTTTAAAACCTTTTTATTAAACATGTTCATTATAGAAATATATAGTATATCTTCATTATAGAAAATTTAGAAAAATCAGATGAGCTGTAACAGATAAAACTAACCAGCTGGTTTGGTGGCACATACCTGTGATCTCATTGCTTAGCAGGCTGAGGCAGGAAGGTTGCTATGAGTTTGAGGTCAGCCTGGGCTATAAAAAAGCAAGTTCAAGACCAGCCTGAACTACATAGTGAGATCTCTGTCTATCAAAAAGAAAGAAAGAAAGAAAGAAAGAAAGAAAGAAAGAAAGAAAGAAAGAAAGAAAGAAAGCAAGCTCTGTGAGGTAAATTTTGGGTATAAATTGTGCATCTACAACCCCATGCAAGCTGCACCATCTTCACTAAGGAAGGCAGGTGGATTTCATTCCTGCCTCAGGAGAACAACCACAGAGAGGACAGGACCAGCAGGACACGTGTGAAAAGGGCAGAAGGGAAGTGTACTCCCACTTCATAGGACGAGGCAGGGAGGCGGTGGCTGTCTACCACCAAAGTGTCACTTCAACACTTGGGAGTTTTAGGAGCCAGGGTGAGAGGGGTGAGGAGCGGAGGGAGCAGGTCACTCGGCGTGCAACTGCGGTCCAGGGGGTTCTGTGGGAAGATGCTTTGGAGGAAGGAGTCCAGGCAGAGCACTGGTGGCCTGAGGCCAAGCAGGACAGGACCAGGAGTGGCGGCTGGTTGGCAAGACAGCTCAAATGGGATACAGAAGAACTGCCCCCCAATTTGTGCCTTGTGGACTAGGGACTCCCCCAACTTTGCCATGCTTTGGTTCTCTCATCTGTGAAGGGTGGTGATGCTGGTACCTGCTCAGCAGAAAGACAGAATGACAACAGTTTAAGATCGTAATTGACTTTGAGATAATAGAATCAGGTAACACATCATTCTAGCAAATAGAAAGAATGTCCAGTGGGGTGAACTGAGGAGATTGGTTTGATAGTTAGAGAAGGGCCTGGGGGAAAAGCAGAAACAAAGAATAAAGAAACAGATTGGTCGTTTCAGGCTTACCTTTCCTGTGAGGCTGGGACAGGGAGAACAAACAAAAATAACCTATCGGTTAACATCAGGTCACTTTTTTGTAGACTCAGGCAGAAGGAACTTCATTTATTGTGCCACTTAAAACGCCTGCTTGGGAAATCTGGCTGTTGTTACCCTTCTGATTTCTCAGAAGGTCGGGTCTTGATCCGGTTTTTGTTTGGCGGCAAGGAATGTTAGTGTGAGTGAGTCCATTTTGGATCCAGGCTGGTCCCTTGGGGCCCAGGGCAGGAGCCTAGACCAAAATCCCAGCCCCCTGGGGTGTCATTTAACACGCCTCTTGACATGCTGTGTTCTGTGTTCTGTGTTCTCTTGACACGCTGTGTTCTAAGAGGACTTACCCATGCTGTGGGAAGTTTGCTGTGTGTTTGTGACCCGCAGCCTTTTGCCTTCCTGCCCCCCGCGTGTGACCCCCGCTGCTTGTCCCCTTCCGCACCCCGCGTGTCTAGGAGCCTGCCTTTCCCCTTACTGAGACAACCTCGCTTCAGTCCACATTTTTAAAAACCTGACTACTGCTTGGTTTTATTTTTCTTGAAACTCAGTGTTTTCTGAATTGAGGATGGTTTACTTAAGATCATCTCCTTGACCCTGAACTATCTCTGAGGCCTCCAGCTGCTGGGCCTATCTTCCTCCTGGAGAGACCAAAGCTTTCAAGGACCCGAGGGTTTGTCACCATCTGCCCACACTGTCTGAGCTCAGCACTGTCACCCAGGCTTCCTCCAGTGAATAGTAATCTTGGGTCAACTTGGCAGTGAGAGGATCTCAGTGCCAACAGCGGGAAAGCAGGCATCAGCAGGAGACAAAGCCCCCACTCCCCAAGCCACCTGGCTGGTGGCCAGCAGGCCTCCCCCTAATGCGCTGGGCTGTTCTTCCCACCACGCGCCTGCACCAGATTGTCATCTTCCTAGTGAGCTCTTCCTCCAGAGGGTCTGGAGCTGGCCGGAGAGACAGGTCCGGTGCTAGAAGCCGGGGGAGGGCTGCTTGAGGCCTGGCAGTGAACAGACCTCTATAGTCCAATTACATAAAGCTGTTCATTTATTTAGCAAATATTTACTAAATGACTACTGTCTGCCAGCCACCCCTCTGAGACTTGAAGATCCGTGTGGACTGAACAGATGGGGGTCTCCCTTCAGTGAGGTTTCTGTTTTGGGTAGAAACCAAGCACCAGACACGTGAAAAAGTCTGAGCACTAGGGCCAGTAGGGGAGCATTCTGGCAGAACTGCAATAGGACGGGAAGTGGGCACCAGGACCTGCTGTGCCCGGGGCTGCTGGTAACCAGCTGAGGGGGCAGCTGCGGAGCGAGATAATTCAGGAGGAGCTGGGGCTGCAGCTGCAAGGCTGGAGCAGCAGAGGCGGGAAGGGCACGGCACAGAGGGGACCCGCTCCAAAGACCTTGAGGAACGTGGATGCTCTCTTGGACATAGGAAAAACCCCTGGAGGGATCTGTGCACACAAGAGACAGACTCCGACTCACATTTTAATTTTTTATCAACTGTGTCAACATTTATTTGAAAAATGAAGGGTTAAGGGGTTAGGGAGAAACTGGTTCTGCAGAGTGAACTTAGGGTGAACCAGGGAAGAAAAGAGAAATGCAAAGTGAAAGAACAGCCTGGGTCTGGAGATGGGGCTGGCCTCTGCGAAAGGGTCACTATAGCCTGGGGCACACTGCGGAAGGCTTGTTCCCACTGCTGCAGGGGAGTGGGCGACACAAGAAGGGGGGAGCTGAGAAGCAGTGTGGGGGTACTGTTAGAATGACCCAGCCTGGGTAGGATCCCGGCTTGGGCAAGGTCATAGGAGGAGTGATTAGATTGTGGCTACCCATATTTACTCAAGGCAGGGCCAATAGTATTTGCTGACTTGGAACATTTTGGCTTCATTAACCAGAAGGTAGGAAGATTTTGTTGTTGTTTTTTGAGACAGGGTCTTGCTTTGTTGCCCAGGCTGGCCTCAAATTTCTGGATCCAAGCAATCCTCCTGCCTCAGCCTCCCAAGTAGCTGGGATGATAGGCATGCACCAGCACACCAGTTTGGAAATGTTGTTTACCAAGATGAGAAAGACCAAGAGGGCAGTCGGGGTTTGGCCTTGCATGTGTGAGGTCTGTGATACCCTCACATCCACACGGAGGGGTCAGAAAAGCCAGGGTTGGTGTGAAGTCAGTTTGGGCGTCATCTGCGTGTGAAAGGCCCTGGAAGCCATGGTGAGACCGGAGATGGGGAACAAAGAGACCTTTGGAGACTGGGAGAAAATCACTAGGGAACCAGCTGAGGACACCAATAAGGAGCAGCCTGGGAGGAAAACCTGGGAGCCAGCTAAGAGAAGGTGTGGTGGAGGGCAGGGGAGACTGGCTGACATGCTGTTTTGGGTCAGGTTGGGTGAGGATCATGCTTACTTACTCAGGACAGAAGGTTGAAAAACAGATCACACACACACACACACAAAATCACTGACCGCCTTATTCAGACAGGGAGCCTCCACTCTATACTGTCATTTTTACGGGCACCAGGCTCTCGAATAGTGTTGTGCTTTGCTCTTCACTTAACAAGCTGCTGCATGATCCACGACAGCCTGAATTCCGTGGCTGGGTAATACGTGGCCCTTTTAACCATGCCTCTGTTATTGGGCACTGGGTCTTTCCTGATTTTTCAAGATTACAAATAACACTGCTGGGAACAGCTCTGGTGGTTCCCTGCCAGGAGAATGAAGGGGCGAAGGACGTGACCCTTCTTGGGTGAGCATCGAATTCAAACAGGACAGACCGCTTCCTGCTTCCTCACTGCCGGTGCTCTTGCATGGCCACTTGTCCCTTGACCTCCTGGCCCCCCGCTGTGAGTCCCCTTTCTCCTGCCTGCCCAGCTCCGGGTCCATTAGATGGGATGAAGGCAAAGTCCTGGTGCCAAGAAGAGAAGTGTGTGTGCGATAGCCGGCCCTGGAGCGGGTGGCTGACCCACGGACTGTGTGCCGGTGCCGTGTGCAGGGGGTGCTGCCGGCACAGGCCCGTGGCTGTCACTGTCCGTTGCAATTGCATGAAGTGCTGCATCTGCTCCCCAGATTGTATGAGAGAGAGGTGGAGGTGGCAGGAAGGCATTAGTTCTGCTCACTGGTGTAGACACAGGTTTGCCATGGCCCCCAAGCCCTTGCTTCTCAGAGCCCAGCTAAAATCACATCTAACTGCAACCTCCAGCTGCCAGTGTGTTTTTAAAATGCAGCCCCATCCTCTTTTGACCCTCCCAGGCTCCCTGCTGACCCCGTAAACACCCTCTGCCTGCCTTACCTTCAGCCTCAGGGACCCCAACCTCCACCCACCCCACCCCATAGTCCCTGTCCTCCCTCCAGGGGACTTATCACATGCCTGTGGCCCACAGCTAGCTGGAGACCCTCTTCCTCCGCCTGCCTGCCTTACACCTCCTTTAGACCTGTCCTAGAAGTGTGCTCTGGCAGTTTGTCCTTGTCCTGGTCGTCAGTCACAGTTGGCTGTAGCTTCATAGCTGATGGGGCCTGGTGTGTGACAATAGGTGCTTAGCAAGTATTTGTTGAACCAGTGAATAAAAGCAGCTGGCCACAGCTGGTAGGAACCAGGAGGAGAACAGAGGCAGTGAGGGCGTCAGCGCTAGCCCTGGGGTCTTGGGTGAGAAGGGCCCTGCGCAGCACCCCCTGCCACCAGCAGGACCTCCCTGCTCTCAGAGGGCCCCTGCGCACCACAGGTCCCTGCTGGAGCGGGCTGACCCTTCCCCACCTCCACATGCTCTGGCTTGGCATCTTAGTTTTCTCTATTCAAAACACTTCTCCCCTCTCCCCACAGTGTGTCAGTACCCCGTGCTCCCTGGGAAGAACCGGAACGCAGGAAACTATAGTGAAGGGAGCAGGCGCTGTGCACAGCTCCAGGGCTGCGCCTTCCAGGGCCATTTCTGGGTTTCCACACCACCGAGCTTCTGGCCATGGGAGGAACCCCAGGGCCAGCGTCCTTGCAGCCTGGAGGCTGGTGTGGGAGGTGGCCGCAGGTGAGCTCCCGGCAGAGTAGGGGCCAGACCAGCACTTCTCTCCCTGCTGCGGCCCATCCCGCTCATCTCTTTTCCAGAACATTCTCTGGCTTCTAGACCCCAGTGTTGCTTTTATTTAGTTCAGCTCCTCTTCCTGGTGCTTGGGGTCATTTATAAGTCTCTGGGTGGCCTCCTGGCTGTCCTTTCTTTGGTTCCTTCTGTTGAGGGGAGGTTGGGTCAGGTGACTCAATGCTGAATCCAGCCCAGTGGAGCATGGGGTGACCCATACTGGCAAATGGGAAGCAGAGAGCACCATGGAGTCACTGGCTTGGAAAACCCAGGGGGCTGGGTCAGCACCTGGATTACTCGTTGGTGCGAAAAGGGGGAGAACCAAGCAGACCCATTTGCCCAAGGCTTCCCCCACTGAGCATCTGAAAGCACTTTCCAGGGACATGACATGTGACCTCAGCCCTCTGCTCCCTGTGGCTGTGAGGCCAGGAGGAAGTAGCTCTGGGTCAGCCACAGGGGCTGGCAATGGGGACAGGTTTGGGCCCTTCTCTCGGAGGAAAGGAATCAGTGCATACCTGGAGTAGGCAGCTCCCTGGGGGTTTCTGCATCTGTCGAGGTCCCTGGGTCCTCAAACACACTTCCAGAGCTGGAATAGCATTTGCTCTGCAATCACTTAGGCTGAGCCAGCAGTGATGACAGTGGCAGCCATGTTCCTGTTTCTTAGGCACTTACTGCATATTAATTTGCACCAGGCTGGCCTCGAGCTCATAGCAATCCTCCTGCCTCAGCCTCCCAAGCTCTAGGATTACAAGTGTGCAACACAACACCTGGCTTTATTAAGCAGTTATTACATGCTTGTTTAATCCTCCCTCGGCCTCCCCCATTCTACAGGTGGTAGTGCCTCCATTTTAGTACTAGAACCTCTGGGAGCTTTGCACCTTCCCCAAGTCACAAGGAAAGAGAGGGAAAGCCAGGTTTGATCCCAGGCCTGGCACAGAAGCAAGTGGATTAATTTCTGCAGAGTGTTGCATCTTGGCGGCCATAGTACAGGGAGTCTGACAACCTGGCAAATACAAGTGGAACCGCTGCGACCGAGGCTTACTTTTTGTGTGTTTATTGCATCAGTCAGCACGCTCGTGTCAAGCACCACTCAGAGGCACTCTGCCAGGTGCTCAGACAGGACTTTCTCTGGGGAAGGGAGCGCGTGGTGGGGAAAATGTTGCAGTTTGGTACAGCAGTCGCAGATCCGGAGGGCCTGGGTCAGGGTGCAGTGGGAAGGGACAGGGGGGCGAGTCTAGAAGAGCCTCCTGGGAGAGGAGAGTGGGCCTTGGCTGGTGGAGAGGCCGGCCTTGCGGGCTCAGGCCGGCGTGAGCCCCTGTGCTCAGGGCACGGTGTGGCAGATGCAGCTGGAGAGGAAAGCAGGTGCAGAGCATGTGGCTGTCTTCAGCACAGGAGGGTCAGTTTCCAGCAAAAGTAGCGAGAAGAGCTTTGCCCAAGCTGTTCTCGTCAGAATCAGCTGGGGACCAGCAGCCAGGCGCAGGACACAGGGTAATGGCTCCAAGCTGAGGCCAAGAGCTGCTTGCAGACCCCTGCACCCCATGCAGGCAGAGACGTGCCAGCTCCTGGCTCAGTCTTAGCTGGCATCATGCGTGAGGCACCCAGCCTGTGGCTAAGACTTTCTTCAGTCTGCCCAGACTCAGGTCCTGCGCAGAGCCGTGGGGCTTATTTTGCAAGAGTTCTCTTGCAAGAACCCACTGTTGGGCTAAGGGCCCCTCTGCTGCTTCTGGACGCCTTCCTAATGACTGTAGGGGTTTCCTGGGTGCTCCCTTAGGGCCTAAGGCTCCAGCCTCTTAAGGGGGCTGAGCTACTGATCTAAGGGCTCCTGATCCTGGGAGTAAAGAGAGGAGGCTGCCAGTGTTGGCACAGATGGCACAAAGTGGGGATTCTCAGGCAAAGTGCCAGGGTGTGCTATTCTTAGTGACAGGGCTGAAGGGAGGAGAGCAGGGTTCCTTGCAGGGGTAGTTAGGTGGGGGAAAGGGCAGCGATCCCTGAAAGTCCAGGCTGTGGGCCTGTGCCCAGTGGGTCAGGGGAGGACTGGGCCATCAGGATCGCTCCCAGCTGGACTAAAAGCTGGAACGGGGTGGGGCCGGCCTTGGCTGTGGATGGAAGATCAGGGCCCTGTGCAACTGGACAGCTCCTGGCAGACCACGAAGATGGGCTGCAGCACTGTGGTCATCTACGCAACAGCCCGAGGGATGTGCGGGTCTGGGACAGCCAGACCACAGCTGCCCCCGCCTTGGATTGGTGTTCCAGAGAGGTCACAGCAGAAGAGACAGCTAGACAGGACGATCATCAGCAAGGGAGCTAGGACCTAAAACTCCGAGCAGAGCCCAAGATTCAGCTATTAGCACCCCAAACGGTTCTCCTGGTCAGGGCAGAAGAGGCTCCCAGTGGCGGGAGGGAGCCTGGGACCCCGAGGTCCCACTCTGCTGTCTTTCCCCTTTGAGCTCCGGGGGTCCTCTGAGTGGCCCCAGGCTTGGGGCTTCCCCTCACCTACTGGGGAAGCCTTGAGTGCCTGGAGGAGCTGAGAGCAGCAGGAGGGGCCGAGACACAGCAGGCCTCGGGGATTTTGCCAAGGCGTTTCCCCCCTCGTTACCTCCTGCCTCACTCTCTCTCCACTGCCAAACAGCATGGGTCCCAAACCTGTTTGATCTCCCAGCCTGTCCCTCACTGCTGTGGACAGCTGGGCCCATTCCCAGGAGCGCCCCCCCCCCCCCCCCCCGCCAAAGGGCTTTCTCTTCCCTGGCTTTGGTGCTTGGTATTTGGAACTCTGCTAAGTGTTTTAGGGCTCGATCGCCAAGCTCCTGTTCTGTGCCTGCCCCATTGCCCTAGGTGCCTGAGGCCCTGTGTCCCTCAGCGTTGTGTGCTGCAGGAGGCCAGGTAACAGTGCCTGAGACACGAAGGCCTCCTTTTTTTGCCCAACACCCACTTTGGAGGTGGGCGTTTCAGGGCCAGTGCTGCACCTCCAGGAGGCTCCAGGGGCCCAGCTCCTTCTGACCTTCTGCCTACCTGTTCACCTGTCCTCTCCTGATCCAGAGTAGCCACTGCCCCTCCGGGGACAGCATTCCTGAGCCATGCAGGAAGCAAGAAAGGACAGAAGTCAGTCTTTATTAGGAAAGAATAGCTTTTGCAGAAGCCCTTTGCAGTAGACTGTGGTTGACCTGCTATTGGCCTGGATTGTGTCACATGCATACTGACTGCGGGAGAGCTTGGGAGTGGGTCATTTAGCCCGCATGTGGCTGACGCAAAGCCTGGCACTCAGCAAGGGAGAGAACTGGGGGATGAGTGGGCGCAACTGCCGTGCAGGCAGCCACCCAGGGCCCGGCCTGGCGCCTGTGCACTTCCGGAACTCCGGGTCGGTGGCTTCCCGAGTTTAACACCAGGAGTGAGTGGTTGGGGACCAGTGCTGAGCAAACCCTCCATCCCTGCCATGCAGTATGAATGAATGAGGTAGCTGAGCGCTACGAGGTCTGCCCACTTTTCAAGAGGAGTCAGAAAGCTAGATTTTTTTGGTAAAGTTTAAAAAAAGAAAAAAGTATTTTGAAAAAAGATCTGTATCATAGCAGAGTTTCAGAGAACTTAGATTTCCACAGACCCTCCCTTCGCCTGTCTTCCCCTCCCAGTGGCATCCGTGTGACTGAGCCCAGGGAAGGAGCAGCTCTGTTGGACCTTAGTGGCTACCTGCATTCTTCTCTGTGCACTTGGCTGACCTGTACTCGGCTTCTGAACACTCACACTTGTGCACCCGAATGGCGATCACACCCTCTTCTTTTCCGCCTTTATTTTTCAAAGAAGTAACACCCCTGTAGTTCCAAATTTAGGAGTTCAAAAGATACAGCGAAAAACGTCTCTGCTAGGTGACCCAGACACACACCTCCTCCCCAAGAGCGAGTGTCCCCCGTGTCTTTGTGGAGACCGCTTTATGCAGGTACAGGAAATACAGCCTCACTTACCTGGCTGGCTCTTGGCGTCACTCTGCAGGTCGTTCTCGTAACCTACAGTCGATGAGTCTCGGTGTCACGTCCATGTCAGTGCACACGCAACGTCATTTTTTGGTCTGTGGCTGCCTGGAATTCCAGGTTTCCACGAAAAGCTGTATGAGTTCAGTGTTGTGTTTGGCTTTTCTTCACCCCAAGACTGTTTTCATTTATATTTTCACACAACTTCTTGTAGTGTGTGGGGTTTTGTTTTAACTTTGAATAGTGGATGCGTTCAGACCTTGTCTCGGTATAAGATGTGAGCAATTCAGAGGCAGGGATCCAACTTAAGCTTTCCAGGGACGACTCAGTGTCCCGTGTCAGTTACAGAAGGGGCCCCAAGTTTCTCTGTGGCCTCACTACCTGCCGTAGCAGCTCGCACCTTCTCCTGCTCCTGTTGTGCTGACGTATCTGCCGTCCCACCTTCCTGCCTCTGCTTCCTCTTCCGAGCCCAGGTCTCCCTCTCAGCCACAGGGCCAAAACTTGTCTCAGGGCCTCTGAGGACCTCACAGTCACCAGCCCGGTGTCACTTGGTCACCCAGCACCTCCGCAGCACTGAGATGGCTGCGCGGGGCTCTGTTGCCTCTGCTGCCGCCCCTGCCTGGTGCCTCCTCCTTTGTCTTCCCCTGACAAGCTGCTTTCTCCTCTGAGGGCCTCTCCCTTCCTGTGGCTGTCACATCTTCCCCTGACAAGCTGCTTTCTCCTTTGAGGGCCTCTCCCTTCCTGTGGCTGTCACATCAACAAGGTAGCTTCCCAGGCGTGCAGATCCCCCGCCCTAAGCCACTCACACTGGGGACCCAGTGTCCATGCCGTCTCTGGAGAACTGGGAGGAGGTTGTTGGGGTCCAGGCAGGGGAGTGGGCGGGGGTTCAATGTGGTTCTCAAGCTTGGCTGCACCTGACAATCCCCAGGGGAATTAAAAACTACAGATCTCAGCCTCTGCTCTGTACCCCGAACCACTCAAATTGGGATCTCCAGGGATGGACTGTGATATCTCTCTCTCTCTCTCTCTGTATGTGTGTGTGTGTGTGTGTGTATATTTTTTTTTTTTTGTCTTTTTTGAGACAGAGGTTCAGTTTTGCAGTTCAGGCTGGCCTTGAGGTCACTTTGTAGCCCAGATGGGTCTGAAACTTGCAATAGTCCTCCTGCCTCAGCCTCCTCAGCGTTGGGATTATAGATGTGCAACACCATGCCCTGTTAAATTTCGTTTTTTAAGTTCTTCCCCTCCACCCCCCAGTACTAGAGATTGAACTCAGGGCCTTTGCACTGACCTATACCCCAAATCCTTTTTTATTTTTTATTTTGAGCCCAGGGGTCTAAGTCACTGAGTTGCCCAAGCTGAGCTCTAACTTTCCATCCTCCTGCCTCAGCCTCCCAGAGGGCTGAGATTACAGATGTGCACCACCACATCTTGCTAAAGCATTCATATTTTGTAAAATGCCTCCATGACTCCATGACAGACAAGCTGGCAAGCCTAGGATAGGGCCAGGGAAAGGAGGTGACTCCAACCAGCCCCAGGTTCAGCTGCCAGTGAGTGGGGAAGTAGATATGGATCCCTAAGGAGGAGGAGGATAGGGAAGGAAAAGGATCCTACAGATGTGTAAGTCTCCCTGGAGCAGATCTTTCTCCCTCCTGCCCCTGCCCTGCTTGGCATGGCTGTGTGGCTGTCCCTGCTGGATCCTGGAGGAGTCCCTTCCATGGCGCCTCCTGGTCTGTGCCTCTGCCCGCGGCACTGGTGGGGGGAACCTTACTTGCTGATGACCAGCACTGCCTCCTCCTGAGCCAGGGACATGGGTCACCACCACAAGTTCACCTCCCCCTGCGGAAGGCCTGGCTGCTGCAGCTCTGCTGTGAATGGGAGCCAGGCACAGCAGGAGTGTGTGCCTTTCCCCCACAGCCTGCTGGAGCAAGGATGGGACCCGCCCTTCAAGGTCAGCAGCTGAGGAGACCAGGGATCTGTGGCCTGAGTCTGCGGTCAGTGTGGGGGTTGAGACGAGAGACTCATAGGATCCCCAGGGAGGCTGGAGGGTTGGGGAACCCCCAAGTCATTCTGTCAGCCTCCAGAGACTCAAAGAGCAGGGTACTGCAAAGGAGGGTCACCCAGTCCAGGTGATGACCGCTGCTGTCAACCCCACCAGCCTCCTGTGGGAGGCAAGAGGACAGGGCAGTATGACAGCTGACTATGATGCAGGAGCAGGGACCATGGGACGGCACCTCAGGGACCGAGGAAGGAACTGGAGGGAGCTGCTTCCATGACGGTGGCCCTCAAGCCTGCCCCATTCTTGCTGCATGTTTCGTTACTGCCTCCCCTAAAGCTTCCTGTCTCCCCTCTTCCCAGGCTGACAGGAACTGCCCTGTAAGGTCCATCTTCGCGCAGACCCAGATGATGCCAGAGCTATGACCAGGCCTGCAGGTGTGGCACCGAGGGGAGATCAGCCATGGAGCAGCCACAGGAGGAGACCCCTGAGGTCCGGGAAAAGGAGAAAGAGGAAGTGGCAGAGGCCGAAGGAGCCCCAGAGCTCAATGGGGGACCAGAGCACATGCTTCCCTCCAGCAGTTACACAGGTGAGGCGGGTACAGAATAGAACCTGAGCCAGGCAGCCTGGGCTCCCCACTGCCCCACCACTCGCCAGAGCTGCAGGCCCTGGTGCCAACTCTACACCTTCTTCCTGGACAGCAGGCAGGGATGGTAGGTGATGTGGACCTGGGTTTGTAAGAACCAAGTGAGAGGCATGGGTAATGCAGTCATTGTCATTGTCATTATCCTAGCACTGCTGCCACCCAGCATCCCAGACCAGCCAGCAGTGACAGTGCGTGCCTGGAGGGCTCCCCTTTACCTGCGATGGTTACGATCGGTGGAAACGCCCGACTGTTGGTCTGGTGCTAATTGCAGTTGGCAGAGTTGCGCTGCACGGTGATTAGACCTGAGTGCTAGGCAGTGAGGAGGGCTGCCCATAATTCCTGTCCCTAGCAGCCGACCGGTTAGCTTCCCTTGTGGGTCCTCCTCTGTTTAACCCCCGGCAGCGCAGTGTGGCCGAGCCTCTGGGCTGGCCCGTCATGGGGTCTTCACCCTCAGTCGCGTCTACCTTCAGGGACACCTAGAGGCCCCACCTACCCACTTGCCCTGGCGCCCATGCCCGTCGTCCCTCTTTCTGCTAGCCTCTCTCCTCCCCAGGGTAGGATCTGCACACCCCACCGTTGCTCACTCCCCTCCTTTGAGGCCTGTAGGGACCCCCCGCCTGCCTGTTACCCAATCTTGCTGCTCTTTGCAGCTGAACAGTCTGCCCGACAAGGATGGCAGTGAGCAGACACTCGAGCTGGTGAGGTGGAGTGAGGTGGAGCAGGCTGTGGAGGTGGAATCCAGGCTCCTGCTGGACCCAGGGGGAGAGAGGCTTTGCCCTTGAGCCACATGGCCTTGAACCTGCAAAGCACAGCACAGGCTGGGGGAAGGGAGAGCCGTTCTTCAGACCTCTGGACCCACCTTGGCTCTGAAAGTGGGGTGATGTGGGGTGGGGCCATAGACAGCACCCCTCCCCCCCGGTCCCAAGTGGTCCACACTTGGTGACTGGGGACCCATCTTCCTCAGAAGAGAGAAGGCTACCCAGAAGGGAGAAGTCACTCAGCGCTAGTGTGTGCCATCCTGAGCTGGGGCTGGAAGGCAGGGAAGACACTGGGACTCACCAGAGCCAGGGATGTCGGGACAGAGCTGAGGAAGGGCCAGGGAGGAAGGGAAGGGCGCAGGGTGTGTGACCTCACTGCCTGCCCTGGCCCATCTGGGCTCCAGCCGAGGGCCTGGGCAGATAGACTGTCCTGTCCTCGGTTTCCTGCACACTCCTTGTGGGGATCATGCCACTTACCCAAGTGGTATTCATCACAGTGGCCAGGAGCCAAGTCAGTGAGGCAGGTGTGGCGATGGCATCTCAGCAGCTTTGCTGGTGGGTTTTAGGCTGTGAGGAATTGTCTGCCCAGCCACCTCCATGGTGCTGTCCATGCCATGTATCGATGCGTGGGCTCCTCTGAACATACGAGAGGAAGTGGAGGTAGGAAGGCTTCCTGTTCCGTAACGGAAGCAGGAGAGGACTCTTTCACATTGTCACCGTGTGTGAAAGCCACAGGTCCTACAGAGTTCCCACAGATTCTATGAGGCAGGCCACCTAGCAGAAAATCAGATCCCAGTCAGACCGGCGGCTGGAAAACACTAAAGGTTTTCAGTCCCACCCATGGTCAGAGAAGGCGTCTTAAGGTGAGGTGTCACTTAGCTGCCACATTGGAGGAGACCGGTCCACGTTGACCAGCGGTGAGGGCTGGCCTGCAGCCCTGGAGGATGGCCAGACAGTGCCCTCTGGGAGGAGATGCTGTGTAATCAGAAGTGTCCCCGCAGCGTGTTTCCTGCAGCCTGCTTGCTGCTGCTGCTGCTGCTGCTGCGGGGACGTGCTATCAGGGATGTGCCATGGTCACCAAAAGGGACAGGGCAGGTGTGGATGCACACGCAGGGGCTGAGTCTGGACACAGTGGCAGTGCCTTATGTCAGAATCTCTGGGCATCTCAGAAGGTGCTGGAAGATGGCAGACAGGGTAGTGGAGCCCACTGGGAACGGGGTCCCCAGAGGAAGGCCTGTCCTGAGATGCCATGTACCTTTCTCAGCAGGGCCACACTGCTTTCCTCGTGCTGCTTTTCTTCAAAGGGTAATAAATCATTAACATTCATAAAAGGGAGCTGGCAGGTGAGGGGTCCTGGAGATACAGGGTCTCTTCCTTTGTCAAGGGCGGGAGGGCTTTGAGATCACACAGGCACACAGGCAGCCAGGACCCTGGCTCCCCACTGTGGGACACGGGGGGGGGGGGGCTCCCAGTCTCAGTCATCACCCCGCCCCGCCCCGTTAAAGACCCAGCAAGGTGAGAGGAAATGGTGTGTCAGACCTGATACAGGTCTTGGCATCTGCTGCTCCCCCCCAACCAGGAGTCTGTGACATTGGCTCCAGAGTCCCTTCAGAGACCCATAAAGAACCAAAAACAAGTCAGGTGTGGTGCACACCT
This sequence comes from Hydrochoerus hydrochaeris, assembly GCA_004027455.1. Taxonomy (NCBI): domain Eukaryota; kingdom Metazoa; phylum Chordata; class Mammalia; order Rodentia; family Hydrochaeridae; genus Hydrochoerus; species Hydrochoerus hydrochaeris. The sequence continues at coordinate 225,128 of PVLA01001758.1, read as the reverse complement.
GTAATCCCAGCCCTCTGGGAGGCTAAGGCAGGAGAATTACAAGTTTGAACCCAGCCTGGGCAACTCAGCAAAATCTTGTCTCAATTTTATTTTTTTAAAAAGGGATGGAGATACAGCTCAATGTGAAGACCCTAAATTCAATCCCAAGTCAAAAACCCCCACAAAATATAGGCAGCTGCTCTGCTGGCTTTACCTGACTCCCTGCTGTCTGCACCTACTCTGCATACCGCATACCGATCAGCACTGCGAAGCATCCTCACCCCTTGAGGCAGGCAGGACAGGCTCACAGCAGTGAGGAAACCGAGGCCACCAGGAGCTCACTTATCCCAGGGTCCCCTGGCTGGGGTGGGGTACTGAAGGCAGGGGAATAAGGTCAACAGCATCTGTTTGCCAAACTTGTAATCGAAGATGGCGAAACAGATATTCACCGTCAAATGACAGGGCTGCGGTTGACAGAGGCCAAACATCGGGGACGACCCAGCATTGTCATCAGCCGCCCTCCTGTTCCTAGTGGCAGTGAGAGCACGTGGGTAGGTAGTAGTAGGTGCTGGGCACAGGACCCAGCTCCAGGAATTGCCTGCTTGAGGTTATGATCCCCACTCTGCTGCCATCCTGGGGTTCTGCAGAGAAAATAAAGCTAGTGGGGGAGCCGCATACAGAGACAGCTGTGTGGGTTACAGAATTAGCTCCCACAGCCATAGGTGGACAGTCCGGCTCTGCAGGACAGGCTAGAGGCCCAGGCACGTTGTGTCCCAGCTCAGACCCACAGGCTGCATGGAATCAGGGTCCACTCTGTCCACAGGGAAGTCTTTCCTGTTGGGTGAGGCCCACTCACATTATGAAGGGTAACCCCAAATCTGCTGAGGTGAATGTTAACCACATCTTTAAGAACACCTTTATGGCAAAATCTGGGCGGGTAGCCCCGCTCAGCCAGGTTGGCACATAAAACCGTGGTGGCCACTGCTATGAGCGAGTTGCCTGACCTTCCTAACCTGTTCGCCTACCGGTAAAGTAGGGGTGAAGAGCTCTAACCTCAAGGGTTGTTTCGAGGTTTTGTGAGTTGGACAGGTGTAATATGCTCAGTAGAGTGCCTGGCACACAGATGTGCAATAAACAGATGGTACTGTTTTTGTAAACACTTGCAAGTTAGGTTTAGCTTCCATTCCATTCAGTGTGAGGCAGGTGACAAAGACACTATGATGCCTGTACTTAGGGTCCTGATAAATGTGGCTCTTCCCCTTCCCCTGCTGGGGGAGCCAGGCCCTGAGAGATGGGGAGCTCAGGGTACAGGCCTAGCAGGGAGTGGCTCAAGAGGACAGTCAGAGGTGGCCCCGCAGGAGGCTAAAGGGAGGCACGTTAGGGGAATGGTCAGCTTTCCATCACTGTGACAAAATACTCAAGGCAAACAGGTTTAGAAGAGGAAAGGTTTGTTTGGCTCACAGTTTTGGAGGCTGCAGACTGCAGTCACTTGGCCCATTGCTGTCGATTGTGCGACAACATATCACACTGAGGGTGCACAGTGGGGAGAGCTACTCACTTCATAGCTGCTGACCACAGAAAGGAAGAGGAGGGGCAGGGGCACACGCCCCAGTGACCTGACCATGCCCCACCAGGCCCCACCTCCTAGGTGTTCCACACCTCCCAGTGCCCCAGTAGCAGCGTGGTCTGGGGACCAGGCCTTCAAGCTGGGCCTTTGGGAGCACTTGGGAGCCACATTCCAGCAGGGAAACTGGGCCATTTGCGTGGTGAGAGCGGAAGCCCTGCTCCTCTCCCGCCCAGCCCCAGGATGTGGGCGGGGCTCCCCTGTGGATGAACCCCTCTCAGGATCCCAGCCAGCCCTACCCAGGGGGCCTGCCTGCCCCCAGCTCCAACCAGGGGGTTGGTTGCAGAATATGGGGAACCTTCAGAAGAGGTCCCAGTGCTGGGGATTTAGCTCAGTGGCATAAGCACCTGCCCGGCAAGCGCAAGGTCCTAAGTTCGATCCCCAGTACCAAAAAAAAAAAAAAAAAAATTGGTGGAATTTGGGGATTTAGCTCAATGGCATAAGCACCTGCCTGGCAAAGCATAAGGTCGTGAGTTTAATCCCCAGTATCAAAAAAAAGAAGAAGTGGTCCCTAGACTGGGAGATTCTGCCCTCAGTACTGTGGGAGAATGAGATGATTTGGGGACAAACCCCACGTCAAGTGGTCAACCAAGAAGCAACAGAAACTGTATTTTTAGAAAAGCCATGCACCTCCGTCATTTCAGTCTTGTGCCCTGCAGGAAGCCCCGCACGGGAGCACAGGGTCCGGGCGCCCGCCCCGCCCGCCCCCGCTCCTGCATGTTTCAGCCACTGCTGCTAAACAGGCAGGGGGTCCTCGCCAAGGTCCCTGACTGCTCCCCAGTCATTCACTGCCTGGGAAGGGACACCCCCAGGGGCCCCCACTACCCACTTAGGCCCTTGTGGGGTGCACACTCTCTGGGTCTCCTCACATCCCAGCTCATGCTGCAGGTGGCCAGCAGAGTTAGGGCACTGTGCGCTCAGAGCCCTCCTAGTCAGGGGCCAAGCAGGCAGGAGGTGAGGGGTCAGCAGGGGTACCCCCGGGCTCTCCCAGCCTCAGGAGTGGGGCCCTTCAGCATGGGACATTCTCATGGGCATAAGCAGCCGTCCCCACTCCAGGAACGGTCCCTGTGCTAACTCCACCCTTATCACCAGGACTCTCCAAACTGTTCTCATCTTTGCCCTGGAAAACAGGAAACAGGCTCAGCGGTCCAGAGCTGGGACCTGAGCGCAGGACAATGGGCCTTGGCCTCAGGGACACTCGCTGGGATGCACTGGAGGTGGGCTCTGAGCTTGGGCCTCGGGGTTCCCACCTCTGCCCCACAGAGAAGAGCAGTCACCTGCCGTGCTGCTGAGACCTGGCGCCGTTCACCTGCCCTGCCCTCCCCCTTGGGAGGCAGTTTCCTCACTCAGCTGGCTGCCGACAAGGTCTGCTCCCGTCCCACCCTGCATCCAGCAGGTGCTCAGCAGATGTCTGCTGGTGAACGGAAGAGGGGGGCACTGCCATACGCAGGGCCACCTGGCTCACGGGGAGGGGGAGGAAGGACCAGAGAAGGATGTGACTCATCTGCGGTGCTTGGTCTCTGTGGATATGACTTGGGTGGGGCTGGGTCCTCGGGTCCAGAGGGAGTATGGTGAGGGACACAGGAGTGCCGTCTGTGACAGGGCACACAGGGTGCCCAGGTCAGAGGCAGCAATGCTGTCAGCATCTGTGCAGCCTCCACGGAGTGCTTTTGTGGCTTGTTAGCTCACTGTTGCCCACACGGCTACTATGAGTTCGGTTGTCCCTGTCCTGATGCCTCCAGGGGCACCAGGTCCCAGCTGGTACCTGGGGGCAGCTTGAGGACCATAGACTCCTAAGCTGCCCTGCGTTCCACACCTGCACGGTGGTTCCCTGCCGTGTGTCCTTGATGTCTAGCAGGCGGTGCCCGCCACAAACAAACCCAGGTGGACTATTGTCAGCTAGTGACAGAGGCTGCTGAGAAAATCACACCTGCTTTGCCTGAGGGATTCAGGGGCCCAGTGTCCCCATCTGGGGGTCGAGGGGAGAATGACCAGAAATGGGAGCTGAGGTACTGGGATGGGATAGGCCATCATAGAGTGTATGTCACCCCTAAACCTTATCAGCCAGGAGGGGAGCAGCCGGCTGGGTCCTGCCCCTAGGGCCTGTGCTGATTGGTTAGCTGCTGTGGTGAGGACGGGGTCCTCCTAGGCTCCAGAGAGGAGAGCACAGGCAGTGTGCCAGGCAAGTAGCTTTGGGAACTTGGCCCGCACCTCTGAGGAAGTCACTCAGGCGTCCCATGAGAGCAGGATTAGGCCAGAGTGGCAGAGGTGGACAGGCCATCTGGTGCCATGGTGCCACCATGGTGCCACCACTAAGCAGGGGTCTACAGGCCGGGGTCCAGTGAGGTCCCCGTCATCTCATTCCTGTGCTTCGGGAGAGGTGCACAGCGTTTCAGGTCAGCACAGCACACCTGCCTTCCTTCCCAGCGCCACAGTGCAGACAGCTGTATGCTGCATAGAAAACCTGAGGAGACTGTCCTTAGCTCAGGCCCTGAGACTGAGTCCTGTGCTCACTGTACCCAACTCAGTCTCACGGGAGTGATTTTAAGGTTCTAGAGGGACCCACCCCAGCATCTGCAGATCTGCACGGGGAGCTTCAGAAGGGGGATGGTGGCTCCGTAGAGCTCTGTCCTTCCGCTGTTTCCTCAGAGCAGGCCACACCAACTGTGCAGGCCAAGAGGCTGGCCTCTAGAGCAGGAGGGAGAGCTGCTTCTGTGTGCCCCCAACCAAAGCCCAGCACGCCCACGCCCCGCCCCAGCGGAGGCTGGCACAGGAGGCTCGTGAGCCACTCCTGCCGTGTCAGGTGCCAGGGATGCACTGAGCCTTCGAGCCTGCTCGGGGACGCTGTCCTAACCCCACCTGGCAGGTGAAGCAGTGGGTTCTCAGGTGCTCCATGGGCCCGAGGCAAGGAGCGCTTCCTGGCTGCTGAGCATGACGCTGCCTTCTGTCCTGTGGTCGCAGACCTCCCGCAGGGCGCCTCACCAGCCTCGCTGCTAGACCAGCTGCAGATGGGCTGTGACGGGGCCCCGGGCAGCAGCCTCAACATGGAGTGCAGGGTGTGCGGGGACAAGGCGTCCGGCTTCCACTACGGCGTCCACGCGTGCGAGGGGTGCAAGGTACGGACTGTGCAGCCTGCGGGGCTGCGGTCGCAGGGCGAGCTGACCTGCCGCCGAGCTCCCTCTGCTGTGGGCCCGGGCCCTGAGTGACTATCCCACTGTGAAGTGTCCCTGGGCTCCTGGCCGGGGGTTTAGCTCAGTGGCACAAGCACCTGCCTGGCAAGTGCAAGGTTGTGAGTTCAGTCCCCAGAACCAAAAACAAAAAAGAAATCGCCCTGGGCTCATCCCAGCCCGAGCCCTCGGCCCTGGGGAAGAAGACAGTTTTCCTTGCCTGCCTGTCCTGCTGGGCACTGCCGGCTGACCCAGCCGCTCACTGGACGGCTGCAGGTGGCTGGCGCCCCCTGGGGACCACAGTTCAGAAGGCAAGCAGGAAAGAGGGGCTTTGGGCTCCAGTCAGAATTTCGGAGGTCAGGGTTTCCGTGTCTCAAGCCTTTGGAGGCTCTTTGGGGAGAAAAAAAAACAAGGGCTGGGATTTAGCTCAGCAGTGTAAGCACCTGCTGGTGAGCACAAGGTCATGAGTTCAGTCCCCGGTACAGGAAAAAAAAAAAAAAAATCCCAGAACATTACATTTCTTTTTTCCAATGATGTTTCTGTGTTTTTCTCCTAACTACATGCCATCAAAATTTCAAAAATTTTCCCTCCACATTTTTTTTGATGTGGTACTAGAAATGGAACCCAAGGGCACTCTTATTTCTGAGCTACATTCCCAGCCCTACCTACCTGTCTGTCTATAATTTGAGACAGGGTCTCAATAAGCTGCTTTGGGGGGGTCTCACAAAGCATCCTCCTACCTTGGCCTCTCAAATGCCGGAATTACAGGTGTGTACCACTGCACCCTAAACTCTTGAAATAACTAAAATTATACACCACATTTACTTTCCATACCCACAGAAGTCTTAAAACTTGTTAGTTTGGTAACATAAAATTGTATTGTGACTAACCTGATGTATTCATAAATGTATCTGGCTCTGTATTTTGTAAGTGGTGGTTTAATAAAACAATCTGTGAGCTGGGTGTGATGGTGCATTCCTGTAACCCCAGCTCTGAGGGAGGCTGAATCAGGAGGGTCATGTTTGAGTCCAACCGAGGTAAGTTAGTGAGACCCTTCCTCAAAATAAAAAGGGCTAGGGATGTAGCTCAGTAGTAGAGTGCCCATGGCTTCAACCCCCAGTGCCATCAAAAAAAAATTAAAAAGGCTCAGCACTTGCTTTCTTCCTTTCCCTTCCAAAATACTTTCCCATTACTTCCATCGGGGCCCCTGGGCACAGCCCTGCAGGTGGAGCGGGCTCCTCCGCCCACTGCCTCCTGGCGGCCTCTCCTCACCCGCTCTGGGTCCTTCAGGGCTTCTTCCGCCGGACCATCCGTATGAAGCTGGAGTATGAAAAGTGTGATCGGAGCTGCAAGATCCAAAAGAAGAACCGCAACAAGTGCCAGTACTGCCGCTTCCAGAAATGCCTGGCTCTGGGCATGTCGCACAACGGTGAGTGGGCCAGCGCCCGGCATGTAGGAAGCATCGGCTGCTGACCTGGCCGCCTGGACCCCAAGTCTTGGTGCTAAGACCTGCCACTTCCCCAGAGTGTCCAGCACCTGCTGTGGGTGCCACACCTGGGCAGTCACCCATCTCTGCACCTGCTCTGGCCAGAGGGAACTGAAAACAGACCTGTGCAAAATGCTGGGGACACAGCTCCTGGGACTCAGCCTGTATCAGGGGACCTGACACAGCACAAAAGTCACTGCCAAAACCATGGTCCCTTTCTCAGTGTTTGAAGGTGGGCAGAGGCCAGTAAATGACCACACAAGTCAGCTGCGAGGAGCCTGGCACTCCCAGAAGGCTGTGCCTTCCCCGCCCACACTCAGGCCGTCTCCAGAGCCCTGGGAAGGATGTGTGCAGACCACCCGGCCCCTCTGTACCTCTAAGTCAGACCCCTAGTGGGAGCCTTGTGGTTAAATATCTCCATGTCAGTCAGTCGCAGGGGCCCCTTGCCCATGATACGATAGTTGTTTGCATGGCAGCAGGTGGTGAGACCCAGGCCCCCATCTTTGGCTTTTCCTGGGCTCTGGCAGACCAAGGGATCGACCTGGCCTCCCTTCTGCTGGAGGCTTAGGGGCTTCCTAGGAAGTCTCAGGCTGATTGAATCCTTCCCTCACTTTTTCTATAACAAAAGTCAGATTCATGAGCCTGTGCTGCTTTTTTTTTCTTTTTTTTTTTTTGAGATTGTTGCCCAGGCTGGCCTCCAACTCCTGGGCTCACACAGTCCTCCCACCTCAGCCTCTTCAGTAGCTGGGGCTCCAGAAAATATTTTCATTTAATTGTTGCAATGACCCAGTAGGGCTTAAGCTGTCAGCTCACGTTTCCTGCCAAGAAAAGAAGGTAAAACGGTCCATCCAAAGCTGTACTGTATGTCAGGTGCCATGCTGTGCCACCTCCCAGCCAGCATGGCCCGGTCACTTGATAATTGAGGATGTGGTGAGGGAGACAGAACCTCACCCTTGTAGGGCCGAGGTCTGGAGAGGACACCACAGTCCTGCTTACTCTGGAGCCTCTGAGGGGACAACTCCAGGTCTCCATCCTTGACCTGTGTGCCCGAGCAGGGGAGGGAGGTTAGAGGCACTGGCTGCTGCCTGGCTTCTCAGTCTCTGTCCCCCGCCCCTCTGTGCAGCCATCCGCTTTGGTCGGATGCCGGAGGCTGAGAAGCGGAAGCTGGTGGCGGGGCTGACAGCCAACAAGGGGCATCAGCACAACCCGCAGCTAGCCGACCTGAAGGCCTTCTCCAAGCACATCTACAATGCCTACCTGAAAAACTTCAACATGACCAAAAAGAAGGCCCGCAGCATCCTCACTGGCAAGTCCAGCCACACAGCGGTGAGTGTCACTTCCCGGCCAGCAGCTCCGACTCCATGGCGCAGGTAGGGGTGTGGGAGCACAGGGTGGGGACCCCCGAGGCCTGGCCTCTGACGGGGCCTGGTTTCCAGCCCTTCGTGATCCACAACATCGAGACGCTGTGGCAGGCAGAGAAGGGCCTGGTGTGGAAGCAGCTGGTGAACGGCCTGCCGCCCTACAAGGAGATCAGCGTGCACGTCTTCTACCGCTGCCAGTGCACCACGGTGGAGACCGTGCGCGAACTCACCGAGTTCGCCAAGAACATCCCCAACTTCAGCGGCCTCTTCCTCAATGACCAGGTGACTCTGCTCAAGTATGGCGTGCACGAGGCCATCTTTGCCATGCTGGCCTCCATCGTCAATAAAGACGGGTTGCTGGTGGCCAATGGCAGTGGCTTTGTCACCCACGAGTTCCTGCGCAGCCTCCGCAAGCCCTTCAGTGACATCCTGGAGCCCAAGTTTGAGTTTGCTATCAAGTTCAATGCCCTGGAACTCGACGACAGTGACCTGGCTCTGTTCATCGCGGCCATCATTCTGTGCGGAGGTGAGCAAGGCGGGGGCAGGCCGACCACAGGCCTCCCAAGGGTCAGGCCACGTCCCAGGGCACCAGGCCTGAGCTCGGACAGTGAGGGGACACGTCTTTGACCCCAGCGCTGCTGCACGTGCAGGAGCTGGTCTGTGTCATTGTACAGATGGAGGTGCAGAAAGAAGAGACGGAAAAAAGTAACCATCGTGTTCAGGGGGGTTATTTAGGGTGTGGACGAACCTGTGTGTCACCTGCGTGTTTCAGACTCCAGCCTAGTAACACGCATGCTAACCAGCAGGGGTGTAGAGCTTACCTCTTGCTGCACACTGCTCTGGTTCTTTTCATTTGGTCCTCACAGCAACCTCAGGCTGGAGGTTCTTTTTTCTTATTCCCACTTTACAGATGAGACTGGAGTCCAGAGAGGCCCAGGGCCTCCCAAGTAGTCTTTGGGAGAGGTCAGATTTGAACCCAGGCATAGAGTCTCTCAACCGTGGTGCCTGCTACTCTCCCTGATCAGGAAAAGCAGTACTGGCAGGACACAAAGAAGGGCTGAGGCTGGAAGCTCAGTGGCACTGTCCCTGACAGGACAGGGCTTGGGTCTGTGCCAAGCCAGGCAGCCCTGGGCAGGGCAGAGAGCTCCCTCACCCTTCTGAGACCCCACACCTCCCTGTCCCCATAGACCGGCCGGGCCTCATGAACGTGCCTCAGGTGGAAGCCATCCAGGACACTATCCTGCGCGCCCTGGAGTTCCACCTGCAGGTCAACCACCCCGACGCCCAGTACCTCTTCCCCAAGCTGCTGCAGAAGATGGCGGATCTTCGACAGCTGGTCACTGAGCACGCCCGGATGATGCAGTGGCTCAAGAAGACGGAGAGCGAGACCTTGCTGCACCCGCTGCTGCAGGAGATCTACAAGGATATGTACTGAGCCAGAGCCCAGGCCTCTGCAGGCCTCAGGGGCCCGGACACACGGCCCTGGCTCTCCCTGTTCCCTCTGTCCCCCTGCTTTGCTCCCCGGGCTTCTCTTTGTGCCTCTCACTTCCGGTTTTGCCAGCTCCCTCTTCCTTCTGCACCTGTCTCCCTTCTTGCTCTTTGCTCTCCCAGCCTCTTTCCTGTCTAAGACAGTCTGTGTTCTCTCACCAGCAGCCTAGATCAGGGCCCTCCTTTCCCACCTTTCTCTCAGAGAGCGGCATGGCCCGCCCTGCCCACTTTAGACCACACCCCCTTCTCCAGCCCCGCCCAACTTCAGGCCCTGCTCCCTGCACTCAGGCTCCACCCCCGTTTTCAGGCTCCTCCTTCTCCTATCTCCAGTCGGAATCCTGGAGCCATCCCCAAAGAAACACTATGTTCCCTGGATGGGGTTTCTGGGGAAAGCTGGGCCTAGACTCACAGCAGCAGCTGCCTGTGGTCACTGGATCCCTGCTGCAGGGGACAGTGGGCAGGGTCCCTGGCTAAGACCCAGATGTGTCCCCCACACTGCCTCCTGCCTGGAGACCAAGGCTGGCCCAGACTCAAGAGCCCCTCCTAACCCCCCTACCTGTAACCTTTAATTCTCTGCTCCAGTCTTCTAGACCAATGTAGCTGGTGGCCCCTGCACTGGCCACACCCCTAAGCTGGAGAGAACCAGGGTTCCCTCCCGGTAGGGCCCTGTAGCCCACTGAGAATGAGGGAGGGGGAGACAGGTTGAAAGGAACGGGACATTTAACTGAAACCTGGGGCAGGCCTCCAGCAGAACCCACTCCCCACCCAGCAGCAGCCACCCCTCTGTGTCAGCACCCGGTGCCTGGCCTGACATTTGCTCCTTTCTCCAGAACGAGGCGCTAGGCCACCCCACTTGACACTTTCAGGGCTGCTGCCCCTGCACACACCCTGCACTGCGATCACTTTACCCGCGTTTCTGTGCCTCCCCTCCCTCTCCCTGAGAGACCCATGCCAGGCAGCCTCTGTCCTGGGGCCAGACAGGTGCAATTAGGCAGGGTGCCCACCCAGCAGGAGCTGCCAGGGGCATGCTGCCCTGTCTGTTCTGATGGATAGCGAGCTGATCCCTGGGAACTGTCCCTGCGCAGCCTCTGGCCACTGGGGACTGTGTGGGCTGGGCCTCGGGAGAGACCGAGGCCCAGCCTGGGGTGCGGGATCCACTAAAGGGCCTGCCGGGCCTGTGGAGGTAAAGAACTGGTTAGGACCTCAGCAAGATGAGCCAGGCTTTGAACCTGGGCCTCTCGTGCCCTGCCTGGTCTCCTTTTCTGGGCCTCTCCTTAGGCCAAGGCTCTGGGAGGAAACACCCTGGAGACAGCACAGGCCCGTCTCTGCCCCTGCCTGCCTCGTGGCCACTTACATCCCAGGGCCCCTCTACTAGGAGATCTTGCCTCTCCGCTCCTGCTCCAGGCTGACTTCATGCCGGGGCGCTGCCCTCTGCGCCAAAGCTGTGAAGGAGGGCAGGGCCTGCCCCGCCCCGCCTCGCTGAGGGCCTCGGGCCTCAGTGTCTCTGCAATCTCCAATACTGAAATGTATATTTTTGCTAGGAGCCCAACTTCTTGTGTTTTTAATATAAATAGTGTACACAGACTGAAAGAACTTTAAACTTTAAATAAATGGGAATTAAGTATTTAAGAGCTGACGAGACCAACTCTGCTGTATGTTTGTATGCTTTTCTGGGCTGAAGGATTCCTCCTCCTCCACCCGAGAGGGGCAAAGGGAGCTCTGGGGTACAGGCAGTTGTGGTGGCTGCTGGACCCTCATTTGTCACAGGTGTGGGGGAAAAGGTGCCATCCTGCCCAGCACAGGACGTGAAGAGGAAGGGGATATGTGCATGGTGAAGAGGCCCAGGGGTATCCCAGCGCCACCCAGGAAAAGAGAGAGAGAGAGAGAGTGTGTGTGTGTGTGTAGATTTAGCTCAGTGGCATAAGCACCTGGCTGGCAAGTGCAAAGTCATGAGTTTGATCCCCAGTACCAAAAAAAGAAAAAAAAAGGTGGGGGTCAGGTCTGAGGGCCATGGAAGGCCCTGGGCAGGGCAGTGAGCCCCAGGCCTTGGGTGCTGTGTGGGAGCTGAAAACCCGAGCCAGCCCACCACTGCCTCAGGAGAGGGCTTCCCTGTCCTCAGCTAGCAGCTGCTTCCTCCTTGGCAGCAGGGGCCACAGTTGAAGCAGCTGTTTGCCAGCAGGTTTGGCCGTGGCATGAGGCGAGGTCATGTTTGTGTGTGCATGCCAGCTTCCCATTACTGTCACAAGGATCTGGGGAAATTGCGAGGTTCATTTCAGCTAGCAGTGTTAAAGGTTTCAGTTCATGGTCATTTGGCCTTGCAGCTTTGGTCCTGTGGCAGCGTGTCAGTGGCGCCTGTGTGCAGTAGAACAAAACCACTCACTGAGAAGCAAAGAAAAAGAAAGAAAGCCAGACGAGGTGCACCATCTGTAGTCCCAGCACTCAGGAGGCTGAGGCAGGAGGAGTATAAGTTTGAGCCCAACCTGGACAACTCAGCAACTGAATGAGACTGTCTCAAAAACACACACACACACACAACATAAGGGCTGGGCATGGTTGTGCATGCCTATAATCCCAGCACTCTGGGAGGCTGAGGCAGGAGGATCACAGGTTTAAGCCCAGCCTGGGCAATTTAACAAGCCCCTGTCTCAAAAAGGGGGGGCATCCCATGATTCCCTTGGTGGGTACACTCCCAGTGACCTAAAGCCCACCTACGAGCCCCACCTTGAATTCCCAGCATCTCCCAGTAGCACCAGGCTGGGGACCAAGCCTCCAACATATAGCCCTATGGGGCACACATGTGGCCCAGCTCCAGCAGTGCTTACCTCATCAGGAAGGCTAGACTCTGCTAAATATTTCCAAACGGGGACTCCATCCCCGGAACTGTTACAGAAGAAAGGACTGAAAATCAAAAGGGGAAATTGAGGTCCTCCAGAGAGGAGTAACTGAAGAAAGCCAGCCGCACCTCCAGGGCTTGCTGGAAAATGGGTCATCCAGGGGCCACTTGCGCGAGGGTGCACCTGCCACTGAGGAAACCCAGCAGCCCGAAGCCACCTGCTGACCCGGCTGAGGAAGCAGCTGCCAGGCAGAGCCCTCGCACACCACTGACTGGAGCCACCAGGGCTCCACAGCCACTGCTGTTGCTGCCTCTGGAGCCTTTGCCACTTTGGGGGAGCCCCAGGAGCCCATCCAGCAGCATCCCAGGGTGCCTGCATTCCTGTCCACCGCTTCATCTCATTGAAAAAACCTGACCAGCAGGGAGTCCGGAGAGTATAGTTTGCAGACTTCTAGCCCCTGCAGTATCAGAGGAGCATGGAAAAGGGTAGGTGTCAAAAGCAACACCAAGTCCCTCCAGCAGCCCCAGGTGAGGGGCTGCCAGACAGCTCACAGTGGAAGGTGATGAGCATGTAGGGCACTGACCTCCCTGTTCACTCTGTGCTGGCAGCTAGCAGAGCATTCTGAACTCTGTCAGGCCCCATGGGTTTGTCTCAGCCAGGAAAGTGCCGCCCCAGGAAAGAGAAGAGAAAGGAAGAGATGGAATGCTTGGAACAGCTTTCTGGCACTGAGAGGCCTAACCCTAACCCTAACGTGACACCCACAACATAGAGGAAGAAATGGTTAATTTGGCTCACGGTTTCATGAGATCAGTTCACGGCTGGCTGGCTCCAAAGCAGGAACAGCATGGCAGAACGGTGTCATAGAGCAGAGCTGCTCAGTTCATGGTGGCCAGGACACAGCAGGGAACGGTGCCAGGGGAGAAGTGGTGAGAGATGGTAGATAGTATTCGAAGTCACACCTCTGTGGCCATTGGACACATCCAGGGGCATGTTTTACTGATCTGCTGGGCAGTTCTTGACCCAATGAAGTTGACATAGTGGGACACAGAGTCTCAAGATGTGTCTCTGAAATTGGTAGCCTTGCTGGTTTGGACTCCTCCACTTTACCTGTTTCTTGTTTTGGTAGTGGAAGGAATCGAACCCAGGTTCTTGGGAAAGCTTGGCATGCCCTCTTATCACTGAACCACTTCCCCAGCCCTGCTTGCTTAATTTTCTCACCTCCCTCCTTCGCATCAAGTGGGAGGAAAAATAATCAGAACCTGTGTCTCAGCTGTTAAAGGCCTGAAGTGGTAAGATGCTGTCTGAATGCACCAAGTAACTGCACCTTGGGGGGTGCAGCCCAGTCTTGGCACACTTTTCTACTGTCACCTGGCTTCCTGCTGCAGAGACATAGGTAGCATCATGTCACTTGCCTCTGCATTAAGGTCACTGCTCTCCTGTGTTCTCCACATCCCCCCTAATCGACAGCATAATCCGACCAGAGAAGCGTGACCACCTGCCTGTTCCAGGTGTCACCAGGAGTTCAGGGAGTGGCCAGGCAGGGGGAGGGAGCCTGTTCCATCCCTACCCTCAGGACCTGCTAGTTTCACTCAGGACCAAAGTCTTTCAATCCTAGTCTCTTCTTAAGAATGTGCAGGATAAATGAATCCAACCTTTAGACTACAATAGAAAAAACAACCTTAAGAGAATTAGAAGGTGCTACATACCTGGTGATAATTCTATAACCTAACACAACACTGAAATATTTTTTAAATTTTATTTTTTAAAAAACAGGATTTTTTTTCCCCTCTAGGGCTGGTTAATCTCCCCAGGAAGCCTGGCAGACATGAGTACAAAAATCTGTCTGGACCACAGGTACAGGCAGTGCAGGAGCCCCACAAGATCGCTGATACAAAGCAGTCAGTCCCGATCTGGGGGTGTAGCTCAGTGTAAGGTCTTGCCTGGTTCCATCCCAGCCCCACCAGAGAAGGAAACAGAAAACCAAGCCTGTGAAGTGAGACCTCAGAACTCCAAGAAATTAATTAAGTAATGAATACTGCATAGGAAATAAATGTTTTATTATTATTTAAAAAGGTAAATCCGCATAGTGCCCTGTACCTGTAATGCTAGCTACAGGAGTATGAGGCAGGAGTTCAAGGACAATCAGGGCAATTTACAAGCCCTGTATCAAAAATATGAAAAGGCTGAAGTCATTTGCACAGTGCTTGCCTCGTACCAAACCCTGGGGTCAACCCTTAGTACCTCTAAAAGACACACACATTTTTATATAAATGTGTATGTGAAGTGAATCAGAACTTTGGAACAATTTGATCCAGCAGAAGTAAAATATATAACAAAAATGTTTAGGAGTATTGCTTTCCCAGTCAAGTGTTTCAACTGACAGGAAATTGTTACAATTCCATGTTAAAACCTCCCTTTTCGTGTAAGTGAATTCTTATTTGATCTGTTTCAACTTCCCTACTTACGTCCTCTGCAGGGCCACATGGTCTTGTGGGGATAGAGTCCAGGCTTTGGAAGAGTAATATAAAAAATGAGAGGTGTTAGAAATAAAATCTGGAGGCCAGGGATTTAGCTCAGCAGCATAAGCACCTGCCTGGCAAGTGTGAGGTCATGAGTTCAATCCCTGGTACCACAAAAAAAAAAAAAATAGGCTATTTAGCTCAGTGGCATAAGTGCCTGCCTGGCAAGCTTGAGGTCGTGAGTTCGGTCCTCAGTACCAAGGAAAAAAAGAAAGAAAGAAAATCTGGACACTATAATCCCAGATACTTGGGAGGCTGAAGCAGGAGTATTATGAGTTCAAGGGCAGCCTGGACTACATGGCAAGACCTTGTATCAGAAAAGGGGAGGAAGAGCGAGGTCTGGTGCTGCTTTTAATCCCAGCACTGTGGGAAGCTGAGGTAGGAGGATCAAATTTTCTGCAGCCCCAACAATTGAGTTACTTAAGACCCGATCTCAAAATAAAATATAGAAATGGGCAAGGGATGTAGCTTGGTGAGAAAGTGCTGAATTCAGTCCCAGTTCCGCAAAGAAAAAAAAAGAACTGGATGGATGGACCCTTAAATCTCATGGTCCTTCCTAACTGGCCCATGGCCACAGACACACACTGACCGAGGGCAGGGAAGGACACTGTCCCGGCCCGACAGGTCTCCTGGCTCTGGTCCAGGCCCTCATGCTGAGCTGCACGTCAGGCCTGGAGCCAGGGAGCCTGGGCCATGAGCTCATCTCAGCCTCAGGCAGCTCCATCAGATAAGCAGGCTTCTTGCTGTTTACCTGGAAAGGGCTCCGGAGAGCCTGGAGCTGCTCGCTGGACCTCCCCGCAGTGCGCAGCCACAAGCTCATTGGCCAGGAGCAAGTGTTCTGTACCCCTGGAGGGCCCCGCCTCCTCCTGCCAGGGAAGGGGACAGCCCAGGACTAACACTCCAGCTGGACCCATCTCCTGGAACCATGCTCTTCTTGGCCACTGATGGGAGACACTGAGAATCTGTCTGCCCTGAGCCCAAGCTGGCCATCGGCCCACAGCTCTCTGGTGACTGCTGTGGGTGGCCTGCCCTCCTTCGCTCTGTCCAGTGGTTTCTTGGTGGAGTTCCTGGAGTGCCAGCCAGGCCCCAGGATGAAGCGAAGGACGCCCAGAATCTACCTGAGGACCCAAGCCTTAGGGCCACTCCTATGCCAAGTGACCCGCCCATTCTGAATGCACGAACGCAGAGGCTCAATCTGATAGGCTGACCTGCTACCATCCAACTTGGGGTGTCCTCCCTGAAAAGACTCAGGCTTCCTGGCCTCTTCCTGGCCGCTTCCCAGGGTGGCTCTGCTGGGACATCAACAGAGTCTAATGTCTGTGACCAGGATAGTGAGGTGGCTTTCTTGGCAAGCACAGACCCAGGCACTGGGATGGGCTCATGCCAGGGCTCCAGCAGGCCCTTATCTGTCTGTCCCCCCACTCATGCCGTGCCCAGCCTCAGCTTTGCAGTCAGGAAAGCAGGCCTGGGGTGTGGGGAGCCACCTCTAGCTCTTCAGACAGCGCAGGACTCCCAGTCCCCTGGGTCCCAGCTCACTCTTCCTTCCCAGACCCTTAAATCCCTCCAATCTGTACCCAGAGATCCCTGGCACCTGACCTGGTCGCCAGAGCCCCCGGCCTCCCAGCTGCCCGGCCGCCCGGCTTCCTGTTTCCCAGGTTGATCCTGGCCCTGCCGCAGAGGGTAGATAAAGGAGCCAAGCGCCCACCTGCTCTCTCCAGCGGCTGCAGCTGGGATGAATCCCACAGGGGCAGATGGTAGCGGCCACGGTGGGGAGCACGGCCCCCCTCCCCAGCAGCCACGCAGGTAGGAGGTCTCGACTCAGGGAGGGGAGAGGCCCCCTGGGGTTCTGCAGGCCTCAGAAAGCCCAGTCACAGGATTTGGGGTACATCTGGAGAGGAGTGTGTCTTTGTTCCCCACTGCAGTGTCAGAAGGCCCTAGAAATGCCCTCTGCCCTCTTGGTTCAGAGAAGACTGCAAAGTGCACCCTGAGGCTGCCAGCTGTTCCTCACTTCCCTTCTTTCTCTCCCATCTCCAACTAGAGATGCCAAACAGCTCCATGAGAGCGCGATCTTGTCTCCTGGTCCCCTTGGTAACCCCAGCACTTTCACAGCCAGGTACTTGCCAGTGTTAGCACGGAAACATGTCAGGTGGAGCTCTGCACCATCTGAGAGTTCCTCGTTTGTCTATGCCAGCTCTGTGCCAGGCACTCCAGCTCCCTGAGCCTTCCCTCAGACATCTGGACCTGGGCACCAATTATTCTGGCAAAATTTCGGGGTGATCCATTTCCCAGGAGAACTGAAGTTAGGGTAAAGGGTGGGTATCGTAGAGCTGAGGAGCTCAGTGTAAAGTGGCTGGGAAGAGAGACAGCCAGTTAGTATCAGAGGTTCCCCTCTGCACACACCCCAGAGAAAAGGATGTTTACTGGGAGGTCTTCAATTGTTCCTTCCTGCACAGGGCCAGGGCTGTTTGGGGCTCTGATTGTAAAGTTCAGGGCCCATTTCCAGGCCCCACCCAATTCTTCCTCTTCTGAGCATATCAGGCTCAGGGCCCTTGCTGGGCCACCCGCTCCGGTCTACTCCTGCCTGCCACCTCCCAGACCACCTCTAACTTCTGGCCTCTGACCTCTGTCCCTCCACCCTGGGTTTAGACCTTAGCCTGAGAAACTCCCAGAATCCAGTAGCCCAAGCCCAGCGAGGCAGTGGTAGTTAATGAGACCGTCACTGTGTGAATGGAGGGCACCTGGGCTGGCATCTCAGCACTTGTTTATTCCCAGGAAGCCCTGTCTCCGCCTGCACCTGTGTTGGTTATTTGTGCTCTTGCTGCGGGGTCTGAACCAGGAGAGGCAAGCAAGGGGTCCTGCAGGGTGGGAGTCTTTATTTAAAGTTCAACATTTTGTTCATCATAATTTTTGTTTCTTTGTGTTTTTTGCATTAATTTTGAGGTTTTCATCTATTGCTTATGCTGGGTCTGATCGTACACACCTGTAATCTCCGCACTCTGGGAGGCTGAGGCAAGAGGATGGCAGTATCAAGCCCCGCCCCCCAATCAAGTCTGGCCTGGGCAACGTAGCAACTTAGCAAGTCTGTCTCAAAATCAAAAAAAAAAGCTGGGAATGTAGCTCCATGCAAAGGCCCTGGGCCCAACCTAAAGTACCCCCCTCAAATATGCCCCTAAGTATTGTTTCTTTGGGGTACTTAGTGTTCAGGACAGGCCCCAAGGAGTGGCGCCTGGGGCTGATACCACCACAGCTGGTCTCGCTGCTCTCAGCTCTCCACTTCTGGAGAGCTCCTGAAAGCGACAGTCTCCTGTCCCTCTGTCCCTCTGCTCTGGCCCAGCGCCTGGCCTCGGCACCCTGAGGCAGGTGAGTGATGCACCCACCTCGCCTGTCCGTGTCTGCAAGGGACCAGGCCCCAACCTTTGTCCCCACTCCCGCAGCCACTCACATGCCCCACGGTCCCCTGGGCAAGGCAGGACATGCCAGGTGGGCGCAGGGTCCTCTGCCATGTGCCTGGCCCTGGCCCCTGACCCAGCCCTGGTGCTTAATACAAGATTCTCAATTAATATTAACCCACCTTAGCCTCCTCCCACTCTTTGATTTTGCAGGAATTAAAGAAGTCAGGAACTTCACCCTGAACTACAGCCCTGAGTCTTTAATTTTTTTTTTTTTTTTTTTTTGTCTTTTTGAGACAGGGTCTTGCTATGCAGTTCAGGCTGGCCTTGAACTCACTTTGCAGCCCAGGCTGGCCTCGAACTCCCAACAATCTTCCCTGCCTCAGCCTTCCGAGAGCTGGGATTGCAGACATGAGCTACCATGCCCGGCTAAAAATTTTATACTGAAATGTGGGTCTCACTAGACAGTCACTAAATTGCCTAGGGTGGAGTGAATTTTTGCTCCTCCTGCCTCAGCCTCCCAGAGTGCTGA
The DNA here is from genome assembly GCA_004027455.1 of Hydrochoerus hydrochaeris. Lineage (NCBI taxonomy): Eukaryota > Metazoa > Chordata > Mammalia > Rodentia > Hydrochaeridae > Hydrochoerus > Hydrochoerus hydrochaeris. The sequence goes on along the minus strand of PVLA01001758.1, from coordinate 206,749 downwards.
GATTACAAGTGTGCACCCCCATGTCCAGCTCTTCCCACGCTTCACCTCCCACCCCATGAACAGTGATGGTGACACCTGTCCTGATGAGAGATGACACAGCACACGTCTGGTGTGGCTTGCTCCACACCCAGGGCCTCCCACTCAGGGTCTCGTTTCAGCCGGATATGCCCTGTTTTTACTGGTAAGGAAGTCGAGGCACAGGAAGGTTAAACAACGTGTCCCACCTCCCTGGAACAGCATTTCCAGCACCCAGCAGAGCTGCCTCTGAACTTGTGAGGGGCCCTCTGACCATGCAGGTCTGTGCCCACGAAAGCAGGCTGCGGAGTTCTGACTCCCGACCCCTCAGACTTTGTGTTGGAGGAAATATATCAGGAATCACTCCTGTAACTCCAGCACTCTGGGAGGCTGAGGCAGGCTGATGGAAAGTTCGAGCCCAGCCTGGGCAACTTAGCAACACCCTGTTTCCAAATAAAACAGATTTAAAAAGGGGTGGGAGGTGGGGAAAGCAGACGCTGAAACGGGGCTGGGCCTGACTCCCATCTCTTAGGAGCTTGGTGTTCAGGGCCCCTCACTCAGGGCCTAGTGGCCTCTTGGCGCCTGACAGGGTCTGCCGGTACTTCCAGCTGGGCTTCTGTGTTCATGGAGACAGATGCAGGTAGGCGCCCTCCTCGGGGCTGGGAGGGCGCAGGGGATGCCCGCCCGGGTGGGGATGGGGCGGGCATCACCGTCTCTTTCCTCTTCTGTCCCCGACAGCTACCAGCACCTGTTGCTCTGCCGCCCTCCGGAGTGGGGTCGCCGCTATTCAGCGCCGCTTGTCCCCGTGCAGGGGCCCTGGCTAGGACTGACCCGCAGGGCCTCGGAGCCCGGCTTCCTGCCCGCTGGGCCTGTGGGCTGGGCCTGGGGCCGGCGCAGTGCCCGCTGGGGCACGGGACTGGGCCTGCAGGAGGCTCGTGGCGGCGCTCGGAGGTCCCTGTCTGTGACACGTGAGTCCCCGGGGGCGCGGCCAGTGGACGTCCGCGGGCCATGGGCGGGAGAGCAGGGCCTCTGATTCCCCCCCCCCCCCCACTCCTCCGGCTCCTCTAGGTCTCCTGCAGGCGCGGCTCCCTTTCCCTCTGTTGCTTCTTGTGTTTTAGAAGGAAAATCACACAGTGCCCGTGGGGCCAAGGTACTGACTTCAAACGGGAGCTGTGTTTCTCTCTCCGGAGTCCCTTCACTTCTGCGTGCCTCAGCCCCTCACTTATGAAAGGGCGCTGTCACCTATAAATATGAACAATTTCAAACGAAAAAGAAGAGGAGGACACGGATGATAGTACTGCTCTCACAGGGTCATTTCAAGGGTGTGACGACTTCACACACGTGACACACTCACTGCCAAAGGTCTCACCGTGTGCCCTTGACTGATGTTGAACTCGGGGAAGTCCTCCTGCCTCAGCTTCCCAGTGCTGGGATTACAGGGTGCATCCCCATGCCCAATTAATTTTTTTTTTTTGTAATTTAAAATGTTCTAGTAGCCACATTTTTAAAAAGGAAAAGGCAACTTTTTACAGAAATTGATTTCAACTTTTTTAAAATTAATTTTAGTGTTTTATTTACCCCAATGGATCAAAAGTCATATGCCCAATATTGTCAATGTTATTTCCACTTGCCACCAGTATGTCACTAGCAAAGTATTTTGGTCTTTCATTGTGCTGAGTTTCAGAATCCAACATAGGTTTTTCACTCAGGCGACCTGAGTGAAAAACTCTTTCTGCTCACTCAGTAACCATATGTGCATTGGGAATGGTAGCACACACTTGTGATCTGAACTCTGGAAGGCTGAGGCAAGAGGATCCTGAGTTTGCACTCAGCCTGAGCAATTTTAGCAATTTGGTGAGACTCTGTCTCAAAACATAAAAAGAGGGCTGGGAGACCAGGCATGGTGGTGCTCGGCTATTATCCCAGCCTTGGAAGGCTGAGACAGGAAGATCGTTGTGAGTTCAAGACCAGTGTGAGCTACAAAGTGAGCTCAAGGCCAGCCTGAACTGCATAGTGAGACTCTCTCAAACACACACAAAAAGGCAGGCAGGAGCTGGGAATGTAGTTCAGGGCAAAGACCTTGCATTCGGTCTCCAGTATTGAAAAAAAAAAAACAAACCCACCTCCAGGTGGTAGTGACCTTATTGGACAACGCAGGTGCAAGTGCTCACGTGGGAGGCATCAAATCCTGAGTGATGTGCCACTCACGGCACGTGAATGGGTGATCAGTCCAGTTTTCCTTCACAGCTGCTGCCAGCCACGCCCAGGAGCCTCAGCCTGGCTCGCACCTTGTCCAGGAGCTCGCGAGCACCCTGCAGAGACTGGACCTGGCAGAGGTAGCAGGCCCGGGTGGCAGAGGCAGCGCATGAGGCCTCCTCCGGGGAGAGTGGCCTGTGGAGGGCCCCACAGGGCTGGGCTGGGTTGGGGACAGTGTCGAGAGGGTGTCTGATACCTCCTGTGGCCGCAGGGCTGGCAGGACAGCCGGGACGTGGTGTGCAGCATCTGCAGGGACAGGGTGTGGGACAAGCCTGAGCCCGAGCGGGTCTTCGGCCTCCTGCCCAACTGCAGCCATCCCTACTGCCTGCGCTGCCTGCGCACCTGGCGCCAAACCCTGAACCTGCCGCCAAGCGTCATCAAGTCAGTGTCAGTCTCTGGGGGTGCCTGAGAGGTGTGGGCCCAGGGCAGGCTGGCCTGTGGGATTGTGACATCCCGCCTTCACCCCACCCACCCCCTTGCAGGGCCTGCCCCCAGTGCCGCGTCTATTCCAGCTACATCATCCCCTGCAGGGTCTGGGTGAGTGCGGGCCCCGAGAAGGAGCGGCTCATCCGGGACTTCACGGCTCGGACCCGGTGAGGCTGGCAGAGGAGGTGGGGAGGCGCTGGGCCGCCGGCCTGGGGTCCCCAGGCTACTCATTCAGAGGGACAGAGATGGCAGCGTGGTGTGACCTGCTTTCAGAAGTGCAGCAAGCCGCGTCCCTCAGGAAGGGCAGAGCTGGGTCTTTCCTAACCCAGCTCAGATCACACACTGCAGGGCCCTGGGCGCCACGGTCCTCTGGGGACCAGGCCAGACCTGCTTGGCTGGGCATCCACTCTTCCCTCCCCGCCTCCCTGCCCTCCCTCCTTTTTCCCGTACTGGGACCTGAACCCAGGGCCTTTTCACTGAGCTACATTCCCAGTCCTTTTTATCTTTTATTTTGAGACAGGATCTTGCAAAGTGTTAAATTCCTCAGGCTGGGCTCCAACTTGCCATTTACCTGTCTCAGCCTCCCAGAGTACTGGGATGACAGACTTGGGCCACCAGGCCTGGCTCTTCCCAGGGATTATGACAGTTGACATATGTAGTGTGTTAGGATTCAGGGTGGGATCAGGAAACAGGTCTCGCCCCTTCCTGGGAGACAGTCACCCTCCCCTGCAGACGGAGTCTTGGAGCCCTTGCTAGGACAGTCACTGAGGAAAGGAGAGCGGGTGGCAGCTGGAGCTGGGCATGGGGAGGAGAGGGGGATGGGAGGCTTGACTTAAGGGTCATAGCTGGTTCTGTGAAGAAGGGGGTTGACAGAGAAGCCAGACCCAGACGACCAAGTGACAATGGAAGATTATTATGTTTCCTGCACAGCCATTTATGCCGTTATGGGCACGGGGGCGGGGGGGGGGGTGAGGACCAAAGGCCGGGAGGAATTTGCATGGAGCTGTCCACATAGAGGCGGTCCCAGCTCTGGATTTGATCTGATGGTGGAAAGAGAAATGGATGGTTGTTTGCAGGGATTTCTGGACTCCTGTCAGGGTGCTCAGTGGGGCCCTGGGTCCATACTGGGTCTCGGGAAGCAAGAAGGGTTCAGCTACATTCTTGGTCAGCAGAGAGGAAGAATGCTAGGAAAATGGTGCCAGTGTGTGCTCTGCCCTCTTCTCACTTGGTTCTTTCTGTGCCAGGAAAAATCAGTCTCAGCCAGGCAAGGTGGCACAAACCTATAATTACAGCACTCAGGAGGCTGAGGCAGGAGGATCATGAATTGGAGCCAGTGTGAGCTACATAATGAGACTGTGTCTCAAAAAATAAATAATCAAAGAAAGCTGGTCATACTGAAGCAGATCAGCAATTGTTTGCAACTTCCTCCTGAACCTGGCCTTTCAGAGTAAAACTCAAATCCTAATGGGAAGTTTGATAACACATTAGCTAGCAGCTACCACATCTGAATTCTACCCTGAAGCCCAGACACTATTCTAACCTGTTTTTTTTTTTAATTTTTATTCTTTTTGAGATGGGGGGGGGTCTTGCTATATAGTTCAGGCTGGCCTTGAACTCACTATGTAGCCCAGGCTGGCCTCCACTGCCCAGTGCTCCTCCTGCCTCAGCCTCCCAAAGTTCCAGGATTACAGGCATGTACCACCATCCATGCCCAGATTTTAACTTGATTGCTGAGACACATCTGAGGCTGATCTAGTATTATTACTAAAACTTTTTTGGTATTATTAAACTTTTGCGTTATTACTAAAACTTTTTTGAAGGAAAAGAGATTCCTGGGGCCCTGCCTGGTCTCAGAGAAAGAGAAAGGCAGCTGTAAGTCACTTCACTGCCATCTGCTGGAATCTGGTGGAATCAATGTCAGAGCCGCACAATGACCCAGTGGTGCCGGCTTAAAAGGGTGCTTTCCTGTCATGTATAACCTGCCCAACCTGAGCTTTGAATTCCCCTCACTCCTGGAACAAGAGCTCTAGGTGATGGTCTCTCTCTCCCTCTGCCCACTCCTAGCCAGATCCAGTGCCGGTTCTTCGTGCAGGGGAATGGTTACTGCCCCTTCGGATCCCGCTGCATCTACCGGCACCAGCTCCCGGAGCCAGCGCTGGCCTCCGCTTTTCCCTGGCCTGAGATTGTACGGCTGTTTCCAGGCAGTGAGGTGGGACACAGACGTAGGGGTTTATAATGCAAGACCGTGATGACCGCAAGCCTCTGACGTCGGTGCCATGGAGGGGACAGATGGTTGCTAGACCCAATGTGGCTCCACAATTCCCTGGGATGAGCCCTGTTCCCTGTCGCTGGGCCCCTGTGGCTGAAGCTGGTCCCTCTCTCCCCTCACAGGTGCTGGGCTCAGAGTTGTCTTTCCCGGGCTGTGCCCTGGCCCTGCCCCTTTGGGTCTCCAGCTCCTGCTGGATCTTGGCAGCTCCTACTAGTTTGGCCTTCTGCATGGGCAAGGGACAGGGTGCAGGTGGCAAGCCTTCCCCTTGTGGTTTGGTGGTGGGAAAAGTAGCAGGTCCTGTATCTACAGTTGGGGACGTGAGGGCGAGAGGTCTCCCAGGATGAAGGAGGCTCTTGCTGCTCACCAGGGCCTGGGTTTTTAGCTTTGCTCTTTTGTAGGATTTGGAAAGAAAATCAATAAAATGCACCTAATGCGTGACTGTGATGTCTGCAGAGTGGTCAGTGCCTACCCTCCCCACATCGGGAACAAGGTTGCCACTGCTTCCTGTCTCTTGCTTCCCTTATGGTCACATGCTGTCTGGAAAACATTGCGGACACTTGTAAGAGGATGACAGTGGGAGGAGCAAACACCTTTTGAACCCAGAGCCTTTATGCTGAGCTACATTCCAGTCCATCTTTAATTTTTAAGACAACAGTCCCACTAAGTAACTAAATTGTCTAGTTGATCTGGTGATCCTCCTGCCTCAGTCTCCCAGAGTATTGGATTACAGATTTGTGTGACCAAAGTCCAGCAAGTAACATCACAAACATCAGCAAAAACAGTAATGACCTCATGAAGTCTGGAAAAGGATCTCGAGACATCCCTCCTCCCCAGATTGAGAATTATCTCTGCCCATCTCCTTGCAGATGGCTAGAAACCAGACTGTGGCAGCTAGAGCCTAGTGGTGGGAGGGAGGCTGTAGTTGAGGTTGGCAGGGCAGTGCCACCTTCTCTATGGCATACACAGCCCCACCTGCTGCTTGCCAACCCCTGCCTTTGCCATCTGGTCAACCTCCCCTTTGAAGTTAGAACTGCTCAACTGGAATAGACGGTGCCTGGAAGAATCTAACACACTGAGAAATATTCCTAAGTCTTTCCCAAGAGTTCCATTAGAATTATTCTAGAAAAAAAAAGGAAATAAAATTCGACTTCAGTGGAAATCAGATCAAGCTCAGAATACTCCCCAGGCTTCCGTACTGTTGAGTGAAAGCCCAGGTGCTGAGACCTGTCTGCGCTCATCTGCAGCAAGTGCTGGGGCTCCAGCCACGCTTCTGCCTCAGGCAGCTTTGCTTGGCTTCTGGCTCTGCCTGACGTGGTCTCCTACAGACTCCTGTCAGGCTCGCCGACCTCCTCCGCCTCGGTTCCCCTTGCCTGATCACCCGTTTAAAAGTACTGTGCCTCACCAATGGACGTGCCCTGGGACGTGCTTCTCACAGTCAAACCTCCTGCCGTTCGCTTAGCTTTATTTCTCCTCGCCCAGTCGGCAACAGGAGGGCGACGATCTGCACTTGCTTCCCTGTGCCTGCGCCCCCAGCCTGGACTCCCCTTCTTCCTGCTCTGCAGGGAGTCCCCGCCTCCTCTAGACGGCCTTAAACCCCAGCTCGGGGAGGCAGGGCCACTCCTGTGAGCCATGAGAACGACGCTGTTGCCCTGCGCGGGAGGAAATTCGCCGCAAAGGCTATGACCACAAGCATGGCAGGGGCTTCGCCGTGACCCCGTCCTCAGGGTCAAACATTTCCAACTATTAGCAGTTTTTGGCCTGTGGAAGGGTGGTTAATGGGAGTCAACTCTAATAGCAAGGCCCACGATCTACAAGCGACAAGGGCGACAACTAAAATGAAACACAGCCTGGAGCCCTAAGCACACAAGACCCTGACATCCGCCCTGCTCCTCAGTTCAGGAGAGCGCTCAGGAAGAAGCTTGCAGTCAACAGCAGCGCGCCCACCCCCTCCGTCAGCCCCGCCCCTCCGTCAGCCCCGCCCACAGAGTCTAACTTGCGGTCCGATTGCACTCACAAATCAATCTTTTGTTCCTGCTCCGCCCCTAATCCCTCCCACCAGCTCTCTGATTGGCTGTTTTCTGACAGACCCCCCCGCCCCTTCCGGAGTCTGGCGCACCTCCTCCCGCCAGCCCCGCCCCTTCCCTCCTCTTCAGTCCGCGCGGGAACACGGCTCCCTCGGGCGCAGGAAGAGGACCGCAGCATGGCGACCCCGCAGGCGGCTCCCCCTGGGGCTGAGGGCGCAGAACCGTCGCCATGGGCACCCCTCGAGGCCCCCGCCCGCCTGCTAATGCAGGCGCTGCAGGCCGGGCCTGACGGGGCACGGCGGGGCCTCGGGGTGCTGCGAGCGCTGGGCCGCCGCGACGGGGAACCCTTCTGCTGGGGCGGACTTCTGGGTGCGCTGTGCCAGGAGGAACCGGTGCTGCCGAGCCCTGGCGGCCGCCTGGAGCTGTAAGTCCCCGTCGGAGCCTGGAGAGGTTAAGTTGTCCCCCGGGCGAGGGGAAGAGGGGCCCGCCGTTGGCGTAATTGTAAGTGGAGTCAAATCAACTTTGACTTTGATGGAATACTTCTACCTCTAAAAACCTGGAGCGTAGCCGAGCGTAGTCGTGCACACCTGTAATCTGGAGGCTGAGGGAGGAGGATCATTGCGAGTTCTATGCCAGCCTGGACTCCATAGTGCGTTCAAGGGCATCCTGAACTACACAGTGAGACCCTGTCTCAAAAAATTTTTTTGAATGTATTCTTGCTGTTAAGTATACTCATATAAAGCAGACCCCTGTGTTGAAATTATGTGCAGTATCCTGGAACTTTTTTTTTTTTTGTCTTTTTGAGATAGGGTCTCACTATGCAGTTCAGGCTGGTCTTGAGCTCACTTTGTAGCCCAGGCTGGTCTCGAACTCGAAACTATCCTCCTGCCTCAGCCTTCTGAGTGCTGGGATTACAGGCGTGAGCCACCACGCCTGGCTCTGGAACATTATTTTTGCCTGAAATATGGAAATAGACTTTTTTTTTTGATACTGGGAATTGAACTCAGGACCTTGCATTTGCCATGTAGGTGCTTTGCCACTGAGCTAAATACCTGGCCTTTTTTTTTTTCTTCCTTTTTGAGACAGAGTCTCACGATGCGATTCAGATTGGCCTTGAGCTCGCTTTATAGCCTAGGCTGGTCTCAAACTTGCAACACTCCTCCTGCCTCAGCCTCCAGAGTGCTGGGATTGCAGGGGTGTGTCACCATGTCACCAGCTGGAAATGGACTTTTTTCATAACACAAACCTGGACCTATTAGTAGGTTCCAACGTCAAATTTTTTTTTATGAAATAAAAGCAATTCAAATAGCAAGGCAGGTGATAAAGGATGTTCAGTGAATGCTTGTCAGTGGCCCTCAGGCTGTTTCTTCTCCATACACTTGGCCTCATCCATAGCTCCATTTGAGGGGATGCTCTGACTGCTTGCTCTCCCTCTGCCACCTAGGAGGCCACTGCTGCTGTGCCTGCCCCAGTTCTGCCAGAAGAACCTGCTGTCCCTGCTGCTGGCTGTCTGGCCATCACTGCCAGAAAGCCAGCTCCTGGCTGTGCTTCAGATTGCCCAGCAGGACTCCAGCTCTGCCCCTGAAGCCTGGCTCCAGGTCCTGGGGAAATTGCTGCAAAGACACCGTGGGCCTGGGGTCTCCATGGAGAGAGCCTCTGTGCTGTCCAAAGGGTGCCAGGCACAGCTCCAAAGCCTTTGTAAGCAGCTGGGCCAGGGAGGCAGGGGGCTGAAGCCGCCCCAGGCTCTAGACCCTGAAGGGGAAGAGGAGGACAGGAAGTCCCAGCAGCGAGGGAAACGAAGGAAGGAGCCAGAAGGAGCGACTGCCAGTCCTGATGGGGAGAGAGCCCCCAAAAGGTTCCGAGGGGGGGAAAGCGAAGAAGAGGAAGATGATCAAGAGAAGGAGCGAACAGAAGCCCCAGAGGATGGAGAAGCATCACCCACAAGGAGCCAGCCCAGCGAGGGAGCCTTGCCCTGTGGTACTCTCCAGAGTCCGAGGGAGGTGCAGGGCCCAGCAGTGAATGTGGAGCTGCCCAGAGCCCTCCAGGTCCAGTGTGGGGCAGCCGGATTTGGATCCATCATTTAGGACCAGGGTGTTTATCCGTGGGGCTGGCCGGGCTGGCCAGGCTGGCTGGGCGCTTTCTCGAGTGGGATGACCCTGGTCTGTGGACTGAGGGTGGGGAGGCGTGAGGAAGGGTTGGGAAGGGGGCTGTGGGAGGTGGAGTCTTTGTCCTGATGATCTAGAATGTGGGCTGTGAAAGGGTGTGGGTGAGGGGAGAGGCCAATCCCCCCACCCTGCCCCAGCCAGCACCCAGCCCATGCTCCCCGCCCAGGGCGAGCCTGCCTCCTCTGGGGTCAATGCACAGAAGCCCTGTCTAATGGGAATCCTAGGCCTTTTGCAAGGTGGAGATCCATATTCTTGGCACTCTTGGAGTCTTTTTTTTGTCTGAGATGGTCTCTCAATATGCAGTTCAGGCTGGCCTTGAGCTTTGTAGCCCAGGCTGGTCTCAACTCACAATGTTCCTCTAGCCTCAGCCTCCCAAGTGCTGAGATTACAGGCCTGTGCCACCATGCCTGGCTTCTTGAGTGACTTTTGCCTGTGCTGTACTGCTAGGAACACTGGGATGGGGCTCAGGGCTGCTCTGTGGGGCAGGGACTTGGCAGTGACTGGCTTCCCTACCACAGGACCAGGTACCCAGGCTGCAGCAGCTGCTGAAGACCTTTGGGGAGGTGAGTGGCCCTGGCATGCACTCAGTAGTCCCCCTTCCACTTTGTGCCAGGCGAGGCCCCAGTGCACAGGCTGGTGGGGGAGGCAAGGCTGCAGGGGCACAGCCAATCCTGGGCATGGCCCTGTCCCACTAGCGCCGTTTAGGATCTCAGCCACTCACTGACACTGGAAGCAGTGGCCTCTGGGACTTGTTACCAGAATCTCTGCCAGGCCTGTCATGGCTTTGCCTCCCCAGGGATTGGAGGGGCTGGAGGACACCCCCCCAGCTGAGCTGCAGCTTCTCCACGAGTGCAGTCCCTGCCAGGTGAGACCAGAAAGCCTGTCTGGCCCTGAGGGTGTCATGTCCCCTTCCCCACCTTTCCCTGTTGAGTTTCCCTGCTTCCTGTTGGAATTCGGGAGAGAATTTGATCTTTTCTGTCTCTGGAGTAGGGGTCACTTGGTGCTTCTGAGCCATTTCCTGCCCAGGTGAGCAGGGCAGTTCTTGTCACCCTATCTTGTCCTGGAGCACCCTTGCTTTGCCCCTTCTGGTCACCTGGCTGGCGCCAGCCTCGCAGAGCCAGATGGAGCGTTTGTGTATCCCCCTCTGTGGCAGGTGGAGCGGCTCTGTGCCCAGCTGCAGCTCTCGGACGCTGGCCTCCTGCGGCTCTGCACCTGGCTGCTGGCCCTGTCCCCAGGTCTCAGCATCAGCAATGCCACTGTGCTGGCCAGGAGCCTCTTTCTGGGACGCGTAGGTGCTCTGGGAGTGCTGGGGACAGCTGGGCGGGTCTGAGCCCTGGGAGGGGGTGCTGGGTGACAGCATCCTGGCCCTGCAGGCGTCTGGCCTGTCTGGGAAGCCTGAGAGCAATGGGAACACCTCTGGTCAACTAGAAGAACTCTTTCCCCGGTCAGCTACCCATATGGTTCTTTTTTTGCCCTAGAACTTTCTAGAAGTTGACAGACTTTTGAGGATTTGGGAGCTGGGTTTGGGAACTCTTCCCCAGAGTGGGTCCATGTGAGTCCTTGGTAAAGAACTGGCTCCTCCATCATAACATATATCATCATCTGAGAGATATGTCTGATAAATGTTCATTGAAGGCTGGGTGCAGTGATGTACCCCTGTAATCCCTGCACTCAGAGAGGCTGAGGCAAGGGGATTGCAAGTTTGAAACCAGTCTGGGGAATTTAGCAACTTAATGCTTGTCTCAAAATTAAAAAAAAAAAATTATAACAGGGCTGGTGAGGTCTGGGGATTTAGCTCAGTGGCATAAGCACCTGCCTGGCAAGCATTAGGTCATGAGTTCAATCCCCAGTACAAAAAAAAAGGCTGGGGACATAGCTTACTGCGAAGGTCTGGGGTTGAATCACCCATACCTCATGCACACACACACACATACAAACAATAATTTAAAAATCAATGTAAAAATGGAAAGGGCTAGGTACACCCCCCAAGTACCGAAAAGATAGTACTGAAGGGAAGAGAACTGAGTTACTGTTCCGGTCATCACTGCAGATCCTCAGCCTGACCTCCTCGGCCTCCCGGCTGCTCAGAGCCGCGCTGACCTCCTTCTGTGCTGGCTACCCCTACCCCGTCTGCAGCACCCTGCTTGGCCCTGTGCTGCAGGCTGCAGGCACAGGTACCTGGAACCAGCCCCGGGTGCCACACTCTGCCCCCTTCCCAGCTCCTGTACCCACAGCCAGCCTGGCCCCGGTGGAGCTGGGTGTTCAGTAATGGGGCCTGCTGCGCCCTGACGATGCCCTTGATTCAGCTGGGCCTTCTCTTTTCACCTCTCTTCCCTGTGCTCCGCCAGGCCCAGCACAAACAGAGCTGCTGTGTCACCTGATGAAGGACGAGTCCCTGGAGCCAGATGCTCGTGCCCTCATGCTGGGGTGAGTGTGTGGCTATGTGCCTTGCACGCCCATCTTCTTCCCGAGGCCAGGCTCCTCCTGGCACTGCTGCCATGGGATCCAGCTAGACCTTGACGCTGTGCCTTCAAGTGTCCCTGTCTCTTGGCCTGCACACTCACCTGCCTTGTGCCTCAAACCTTCCCACCCCAGGGCTATAGTCTTCCCCAGTTTCACCTCTGGGCTGCAGGCCTGGCCGTGAGAAGCAGCTCAGTGTCAGAGCTTAGGAAAGGCCAGGCTGTGCTCACCGGGCCGCTGCTTTGCAGGCAGATCCTGGAGCTGTCCTGGACGGAGGAGACGTTCCTGGTATTGCAGGGGCTCCTGGAGCAACAGGTGAGCAACTGCCTTGGAGACGGAAGGGCAGGGGCTCTGGGGGGATGCAGCTCCTGGGGTCCAAGTCTTTGTTTGATGGAAGGGCAGGTGGGACAGCTACCCTCCAGCAGGGCGCCTGCGACAGTGGGAGACCCTACAGCTTACAAGGCTGGGAGCAAAGAGCTGACCACACGGTCTGTCCAGCTCTGCCTGTTCCTAGCTGTGGGCCTCGTGGCAGGATTTTTTGATGTGTGTATGCATTTAATTTTTGATTAGGTGAGAGATTTATGCATCCACACAGTTATTTCTGTCTTAGTCACTTTCCTATCACTGAAACATAATACCAGACATGTGCAACTTAAAGGAGGAGAGATTGATTTTGGCTCAAGGTTTCAGAAGTCTCTGTCCATGCATGGCTGGTGACTCCCAAGCAAGAACAGCAGGATGGATGGACCCGGGAAGAAGAAAGCTGCTCCTGTCATTGCAGCCAAGAAGCAGAGAGAGAAGGGAAGAGTCAGGGAGGGAGACAGACCCTTCTGGGTCACACTGTGACACCCGCATGATCCAGTCACTTTCCTAAGGGTGTGAGGCTTTGGGGGGACACTGCAGATACAAACCACAATATCATCTGTCTGTCTATCTATATCTACTTGTCTGTCTGCCAGTCTTTCTATCTATCTGTCTACCTACCTACCTATCTGCCTATCCATCCATCTATTCATCCTTTTTTGTCTATCTCACCCATCCATCCATCCATCCATCCATCCAACCATCCATCGGTACTGGGGATTGGTAGCCAGGAAGCAAAGTGGGGGCTGCCCCCAGTAGCACCCTCAAGGACATGCAGCTAATAACCTAACTCCCCCCCACAAGACCCTACCTCCCACCTGGGAACCAAGCCTTCAGTATATGGACTTTTGGGGACATTCCAGAACCACACTGAGAGAAGTCTTGGATCAGCTCCCTGCCAGGCTCACCCAGCTAGGAAATGGGGGTGCTGGGAACTGAACCCAGGGCTGGCTGAATAAAAAGCTGAGCCTTGCTTATGTCGCTGCCCCATCTCCCAATGCACGCAGGTGGAGATGACCCCTGAGAAGTTCGCTGTGCTCATGGAGAAACTCTGTAAAGCGGGGCTGGCGGCCACCACCTCCATGGCCTATGCCAAGCTCATGCTGACTGTGATGACCAAGTACCAGGCCAGTGTGAGTGTCAACAGAGCCATCGGATGGGTCCTACCGGCAAGGCTGCTCTGGGCCTGCCAGACAGTGTACAGATTATTTACGAGGGGATAAAACCCTGGAGTGTTTGCCAAGGAAGCTGCATGTTCACGCCCAGAATGTGGGTGTGGGGGTTTGGTCTGCTTAGGGGTTCAGCACCAGGGGCGTGCATGGGCATTGCACTCCAAGGTATGCCGTGGTTGGGGCCTGGCGATGTGGGAGTGGTGGGGATGGGATGGGGTTGGAGAACAAAAGTAACTGACATCGAATACTTCCATCGCCCTCTCTGCTGAGCACAGCTCTGAGCCCTTGATGTGTATGAACTGGCTAGGACATTCCATGGATATAGGCCGAGGCGTGACACTGCCATTAGCTCTCTGGGTCCCTCTCTTGCTCTGTCTCTCTTATTTCTTATTTTAATCCAAATATTATATCTTGTAATCCCTTAAAATATTGTAGTACCAATACTGTAATCCCTTTTCCTGTCTACCTCACATAGTCTGGAAAGTTACATTTTTAATCCCACTGATACATTATTGGAATCCTGGTGAATTAATTTTAATCTACCACCTGCAGTGCAACCCACATCAAGAATAAAGACACTAAATATATTCACGGTTATGGGCAGCCAAGGGGTCCTGAGTCTGGTCCAGGTGAGGATACATGGAACAAAGGCCCTGATCTAAGGCCCCCCCCCCAGAATTTATTATCTTGTGATGAAGGGAGTGGCTCGAGGATGGGTGGCGATGAGGATGGTGGGAGTTCAGTGGGCAAGGTGAGCTGAGCTGGCCAGGTGGAGAGAAAGCACCTCTGCGATATGTGGGGAGAAGGATGTACAGAAAGACCAGTCTGCATAACCCGATAAGGGTAGCATTTGAATGTTTTAGGAGTCCATTGTTTTAGTTTCTGATATGTAAACTTTTGTGCCCCGGGAAGTCATAGCCTCTTCAACTGAGGCTCCTACCCAGTTGACATTCCTGGAGCTGTATGGCTCTGCCATCTTGCTGTGCTCAATCATTTATGGGAACATGATGTGAGCAAGCAGGAAACCACCAGTTGGCCTTGAGGGTTACACATCAGTACCTTAGTCGGCCTTATTTGCCTTGCTTAGAGCCAACTGAAGGGAGGAGATAGCACAGCCAGCTCTGTACATATCAGTACATGGAGACAGGGCCCAGTTTAACTAATGTGGAGGTAATAGTTCTGCATTCAAGGAGAGCCGTCCACTTGGTCTTCTACACTTCTCTCTCTCTTTCTCTCTGCCACTCTCTTCCTGAGATGGGGTCTTGCCATGTTGCTCAGGGTTGGTCTTAAACTCCTAGGCAACAAGATCCTCCTACCTCAGCCTCCCTAGTAGCCGGGACTACAGGTGTGCACCATGATGCCTGACAGCTCCATTTTAGATGAAGAATTAAGGCTTAGGTTAAAGGAACTTGTTCAAGGTCTCAGTCTAGCAGCATTTTATAGAGGGCCCTGTAGGTCATGGACTGGAGCTTTCTCTGTAGTTTTCTCTTGAGTGTCATATGTCCTTGACTGTTGGTGTTTTATCTTCTTTCTTTTTCTTTTCCTTTCCTTGCTTCCTGTCTCCTCTTTTCCCCTTACCTCCCATCTCCTCTCCTTCAGGGTCACAGCAATATAGTTCAAACTCACTGTGTAGCACAGACTGGCCTTGAACTCATGATCCTCCTGCCTCAGCCTCCTGAGTCAGTGCTGGGATTATAAGAGTTGTGCACCCATTGCTGGTGTTTTATCTTTTTCTTGAGGGTCACAGGCACAGGGTCATTTGTCAATTTCATAAAATTTGCTGCAGACCCCAGAGACATAGAAACAACCATGCATCTGATGCACACTTCAAGGGCTGCTTCTCCCTGCCTGGTCCCTGAGTCCTAGCTTCCTCTCTGTCCTTCAACACAACCTGAGGGTAGAGGTCTGGGGAATGACATGTACCGGATCCTGACAGATGCTCCCTTGTCCCCAGATCACCGAGACTCAAAGGCTGGCGCTGGCTGTGGCCCTAGAGCCCAACACCACCTTCCTGCGGAAGTCCCTGCAGGCTGCCCTGAGACGCCTGGGCCGCTGACCATCAGTCACCCTCCTGGAGCAGCAGTGTCACCAGCTTCTGAAGGACATTTCTGCCCTGGCCACCTTTTCCTCGCCCTTTGCCTCAGGGTAAAGGCAGAGCCAGGTGTCCTCAGGGTCAACCTCCTCCCTGGGCCGGGGCACAGAGCCAGTCACCACTGCTCAGGCTGCAGGGAGGGGGACTTCCTGAGTAGTTTACATGTAGGATTTAATAAACCGCAGGAAGCTCAGTGACTCCTGTTAGAAGCAACGTCCGCCTCGCTGTTGACTCAGGTGTGTCGAACCTTCCCCACCCTCTGCTCAGTGACTGGGACATTTTCTTCCCAGGGAGGGGAAGCTTGTAGTGTCGATTCTATTCACATTTTATGGCACCACCCACTGCAGGCCCATGGGAGGTGAATGATGCATAGGTGAGGTGCTCAACCACCATTGGGGGGGGTTTGGAATGGGGGCTTAAAAGTTTGAGTGAGTCAGACATTGAGGAAGGTTTGGGTGGGTGGCATGGAAGGGACCGAAAGGTTCTCCTGGGAGACCATGAGCTGAGAAGAGGACTGGACCCACTGGGCAGAAATAGGCATGCAGTGCCCCCACCACACTGTGCCAGGCCAGCAGTTCACTATAGCACACTTTCTCCCCTCCCCCACCGCAGGTGTGGGGTCAGGGTCAGAACTTTGGGGGCACTTCCTGGGGATCCCTGAGTCTCTTACAACAAGATGGCCAGGGAGGGAGGTCAGGCTGAGGGATAAAGCTTGTTTTTGTTTTTATTTTTTTTTGGTACTTGGGATCAAACTCACCACCTTGCGCTTACCAGGCAAGCGCTTGAACCACTGAACTAAATCCTGGCCCAAAAGCCTAGTTTTGAGCACAGAGGTCAAGGCAGAGAGTAGGAAGAGATGGGCAGAGGTTTAAAAGGCAAATGTACCACAGTCACTGGCTGCCACAGTCTTCACAGTGCTGTGCCCGGGCTGTGTGACTTACATATAATCCTAAGCACCAGCCCTGGCCATGGTACTACACCCCAGTCCACCTGCTCCCACAAGACAGGCCAATGAAGGCAAGAGACAAGCTACTGGGGCAAAGAGGTGACTTAAGTGGAGAAGCTTTGATCAGGAAGATAGATGGGGACTGTGGTCCGAAGTCCCCATCCGGGAGGCTGATGAAGGGGCAGTTTATACAGAACACGCGGGACAGCAGATTGGTGGCACCATCTTCTCCCAGCTGTGGCCAAAGGGAGGGTATCTGATCCTGAGCCTAATCCTAGCCACTAGTGCTTTTCCCGTGCTGCAAAGATCAAGAGCATAAGTAGTAATTTCCCCAGGTTCTTGTCACTGGCGAGCATGCCCACTCAAAGCTCCCGACATCTTGCACCCAGATGGTGCACAGGAAGTAGCTGCCCCAGGCTCTCTCACCTGATGGCGCCAAACTCAGGAACGAAAGAAAACAGTTCGCCCGATTATTGTGCAAGACGGAGGTCACAGGAGGTTAAATATGGGATCTAGCACGATATCAGGACTCCACATTTGGCCTCAGACTCCGGCCCTTAGCTAAGACCCAAGCGGGCAGCAGCTGGGCAATCAGGAAGGTGTCCCGGACAGGTGCTCCGCCTGACTACCAAGGGTTTCGCAACGCATCCTAGCGGCGCCCTCTAGTGGCCATACCCGGTAATTCTCACAGCGGAGCTCTCGGAACACGTTCCGGTCGTAGTCCGCGGGAACAGGATATTTCTCGCGAGAGCAGGGCCATTATTTCTGCGCATGCGCGAAAGAACTAGTTTCTTTTTCGGTTACTACAGCGCGAGGAATCATGAGGTAACTCGGTTTTAGGGGGCTATCCGCGTCCATCTGCGATTCCAGGTGTCCTACCGAGAGGTTTGGCGCCCGCGGGGTATTTGTTGCACTGGGTGGGTCCCTGGGGCTTTTTCCCGCCGAGTTCTGGGTCTCATCCTCCTTACGCGGTGCCCGGAGGTCGCGGGGCGGGGAAGGATGGCTCGGCCGCGGGCCCGCTCCCAACGCGCTCGCTCCTCGTTTGCAGCAGCAAAGTCTCCCGCGACACGCTGTACGAGGCAGTGCGCGAGGTCCTGCACGGGAACCAGCGCAAGCGCCGGAAGTAAGCGGGGTGCCCGGGGCGCGGGGCGGGAGCTCGGGGAGGCAGGCGCCGGCGGCGCGGTAACGTCGAGCGTTCCCGAAGGTTTTTGGAGACCGTGGAGCTGCAGATCAGCTTGAAGAACTATGACCCTCAGAAGGACAAGCGCTTCTCGGGCACCGTCAGGTTGGCACCTCGCCGCCCCCGCGCCGCCCTCAGTGCCCCGCGCCCCTTGCGCCTTAGCCCGGACCGCGCGGGCGCACTGACGGCCCGCGCGCGGGGAGCGACCCCCGGCCGCAAGGACCCCCACCCTGGGTCTTGAAACAAGAGGGGAGGCGTGGGGAGGCCTCGGCCGAGCCCGCCGCCCAGCCTGAGAAGCCAGGCTGGCGCTGGGGACGACGCCCCGGTAAGGCTCGGCGCCCCGGCCCCGGCCCTCCCCGCCCGCCCGCCCGCCCGCCGCGCGGCCCTGCCTGACCCCGGCCCCGCAACGCAGGCTCAAGTCCACCCCGCGCCCCAAGTTCTCTGTGTGTGTCCTGGGGGACCAGCAGCACTGCGACGAGGCCAAGGCCGTGGACATTCCCCACATGGACATCGAGGCGCTGAAGAAGCTCAACAAGAATAAGAAGCTGGTCAAGAAACTGGGTGGGTGCGGTGGGCGTGGGGCAGAGCGGCTTTTCGGGTTTTGGTACTTAAGTTTGGACCCCCAGGCGGGGTTTTCGCACCGAGCTATCTGTTTCCCCTCTTTTGTATAAGACATTTGGAGTCTGGTCTCACCGAACCGCTCAGGTTTGGTTGGCTTTAACTTGTGATCATCCTTTTTCAGCCTCCCACAGTGCTATGATGTACAAGTGTGCGCCACTTGGATCTTTAAAACAAGTGACTGCTGGTTTTGGTGGTGCATGCTTGGCATCTTGGCACTTGGGAGGCTGAGGCAGGAGGATCGAAGTCTGGGGCCAGCCTGCGCCACATAAAGAGACCATGTTTCAGAAAAAGGTAGAATGGGCAAAGATTGTTGCGGGGTTAGTTGGCTTGAGTGGTGTTTTAGTTTGTGTTTTTTTTTTTTGTTTTTTTTTTTAGTTTAACGAACGTTGGGTTTTTAGGGCTGTATATAACTTCATGAAAAAACTCTGGGGCCAGTCACTAGTACCACAGAAAATAAGTGAAGGTCGACCTTCTAAGATTTTCTTGGGGATTGTTTCATAATGGGGGGGGAGGCCAAATACTGGCTTTAAACAGAGTAGTTATGTGTGGAAGACATAACTGGGGTGAGTTTAGGTCCACCGCCTGGTGCTGGAGTGGAGTTTGAGTTCCTAGGCTGGTTTTGGCCTGTGCCGTGGTAGCAGTGGTGTCCACCATCGGCAGGGAAGGTTCCCTGGTGTCATGGCCAAGGCCCCAGCTGGGGATTGAGAGGTGGGACTCCAGCTCAGAGCACACGGCCCTTTCTGTCACATAGGTTCGGGGTCACTAGCCTCTTAGGAGGAGCCTAGGTTTCAAGGACATAAAGTCCAGGGGAAGAGCTAGAAACTGCATGGGGTGAGGAAGTGATTGCTTAAAGCGACGCCTTCCCATAAATCCCAGCTGCTTAGGTGGTTGAGGCCAAAGGATAGCAAGTTTCAAGTCCAGCCCTGGGCAGCATAGCAGTACCTTGTCTCAATGGAAAGGGTTGGGGTACAGCTCATTTCTCCCTGGAATTAGTCCCCAGTACAAAAGAAAAAAAGACCCAGTCCCTGGACTGGGAGAAAAGGGCCAGGTCCTCATTGCCCAGTGTTTGTTTGCAGCCAAGAAGTACGATGCCTTTCTGGCCTCAGAGTCTCTGATCAAGCAGATCCCACGCATCCTGGGACCCGGCCTCAATAAGGCCGGCAAGTTCCCTTCCCTGCTGACACACAATGAAAACATGGTGGCCAAGGTAGACGAAGTGAAGTCTACAATCAAGTTCCAGATGAAGAAGGTGGGAGTTGGAGCCCTGCTTCACAGGGGTGGGCACTGCTCACTGGGGAGGTGGGACTGGCTCCCTGACCCAGCCCTGTCCCTCTGCCCAGGTCCTGTGTCTGGCAGTGGCTGTTGGCCACGTGAAGATGACCGATGACGAGCTTGTGTACAACATCCACCTGGCTGTCAACTTCCTGGTGTCTTTGCTCAAGAAGAACTGGCAGAACGTCCGGGCTCTGTACATCAAGAGCACCATGGGCAAGCCCCAGCGCCTGTATTAGGGCGCATCCTAATAAACATCAGGTCACCACTCCTTTGTCCTGTGTGTCTGGAATTGGGGTGGCAGCATGTTGTGACTCTAGGGGTTGGTGGCAGTTAACTTGAGTGGTTTCCATCACCTTGGTGACAGGCACTCGGGGACCGCAGCTAGAGGGCAGCCTCTGCCCTGAGTTGTGCAGTTCCCCAGCACCTTTGGAGGCCTGTGTGACAGCAGGGCCCCTAGACAACGAGTGCCTTTTGGGGACATTGAGGGCCCTGGCACCTATGAGCCCAGCTCTGTCTGAGATGGAGTAGCAGGATCTGCACAGGGAAGGCAGTGGTTCATGTTCTCCAGTGGTGCCTTTTCCAATCGAATCACAAACCCAGTTGGATGAGGGCTGAACGGAATTCACTGGTCAGGTTCAATATTGACCTTAGGGGAAGGTTTGGTTACGAACCCATGTTTGTAGAGTCCATGAACCAAGGTGGCATCTGTTCATGTGTGCAAGGTCTTTTCGTGCCCTTCTCCCCCTCTGACAACTCTCAAGTGTGGGCATATTGGTGGTGTGTTACTAATTTTGGTGAAGTGTAGGCCTAGTGTGACTAGCTTGGGCTGGTCCCAGACTCCTGGGCTCAAAAGCAGTCCTGTCTCAGCCTCCCCACTGGCTAGGACCAGAGGTGCTACCACGTTCAGCCAGTTTAGCAGATGAAACACCAATGTGTAAGGCTGATGCTTCAGCAGTGCTGCTGTAGTCAAGCCTGAATTGGGGCTCCCCAAGCCTGGCTGTGGTCCACCCCAGGAGCCCAGGCACTGCCCACCCCTGGGCTGTCCCTGTCCCCAGGGTAGGGGTGGGGGGGGTAGGGTTAGCTGTGGTCCCCTCTGTGAGGTGGACCACCTTTCTCTGCTGGCTGTGGGTTTCTCAGGTTTAATCTGGCTGAAATGCACCTCTGCCCCTCCTGGCTAAAGTGACAATCCGCAGTACCTAGTACAACAAACCAAGGCAAAAGGCCAGTGGCCTGCTGGGTGGGGCTGGCTGTGGACAGTGTGGTCAGGGCCAGGCCTGGGACACAGCTTCAGGAAGGATTCTTCGTGTGCAGGGCTGCTCTCACCTACCCACCCCGGTACCAGGACGGATGCTGTCCCGGTGCCATCTGGTGACAGTCTCTGGCCCTCCACCATAGAGGGGAGCTTTGCACTCAGAGGTCTCACACTTAACCCACAAATAATTTTAATCTCTTTCTTGTGCAGGGGGCAGGTCTTGCTCCCTGCCCCAAGCCCCATTTACAGTATGGCCCATCACAGTGGATTTATAAAGTACACAAAAAATATGTAACACGTTAAAAAACCTAGGTGGGGCGTGGCAGTGGCCCGAGCCGCAGGCAGCCAGTGCAGAAAGCGGGAAGGTGGCAGGAGGGGCGAGATACTTCATACTGTCCGGCCCAGAGGAGGCCAGGGACAGGGCTAGCCCTGGCCTGGTGCCGAGAAGGTGCGGCAGGGGCCTGAGGCCTGGCTGGGAGCGGGTGGGACCCAGGCTCTGCTCCACCTGGGCCCTCTCCCTGTGGGGCCGGCTCTGGAGGGCACTCAGCCAGCCTCGGTGGGCCCCTGTCCCGTATAGCTGCAAGGCCACCCCTGCCCCGGAGGTAGTGTAACCTGGGCCCTGGGTGGCCCTGCCTCAGCTCAACTCGACTCTCACCAGTGGGCAAGAGGCCGCACCTGGCCCTTCTGGTCTTCTGCAAGCTGCCTGCCTCGGCCTTCACGCTGCCTCCCTGCCACCACCCTTCCCACAGCTGGGGGTCAGCGCTGGCACCCAAATGCGTCTTCCACCCCACCTCTGAGGTCACTGTGCAGAGCCAGTTGGTGGCCGGGCAGTGCCTGCCACTGGGCCCCTCTGCTCCCACAGCTAAAGCGCAGAACAGCGGCGGGTGGGGCGTGTCCTCAGCCCGGGCCCCTGGCGGGCCAGCAAGCGCGGGGCAGGTCCCGTCCTGCGTCCTCGGGTGTATGGCTGGCACCCTAGTCTTTAACGAGCTTGTAGACGTGGTGCTGGGCGCCGTGCTCGCTGGTGGAGACTTCGAAGACGAACGCGATGACCAGCAGGGTCTCCTGGGAGTCCCGGTTCGTAACCACCTGATGGGGCAGAGGGAGGGCTCAGCCCCGGCCGGCGCCCCCCGCCCCCCGCCGCGCGCGCGCACCTGCAGGATGGTGAAGTTCTCCAGCACGCTGTTCATCATGTACTTCTCGGGCAGGTGTTTGAGCTTGTGGATGAAGTTGATCATGTACTCGCACATGGGCGAGCGGTGGATGCGGTACACGAAGCGGCCGTTCTCCAGCCGGGCATACTCTGTCTGGGGCGGCCGGGGCGGGCGGGGTCACAGGCTGGCCGCGCCCGCGCGCCCCACCCGCGCACCCCTCCACCCGCGCCCCCACTCACCTCCACCTTCTCCACCACCTGCTTGCCGAAGGAGCACACCTTGGTGGAGACACTGATGGTCATGCTGTCCGCGGAGCTGTACTGGGCGCTGACCCCATAGAAGGCCCCGGGCCCCTCCTGCACGGTGCTGTTGAGGTCAGCCTGAGGGGGCAGAGGGTGTCGGTGCCAGCGGGGGCCGTGGGGGCGCCCCTGCGGGGTACTGCGAGGGGTGAGGGCTCACCCAGAATTTGACGAGGAAGAAGGCGTTGGGGGGCCCCTTCTCATAGAGCTCCTTCAGCCCCCCCTTCTTCTCAGGGAACTTGTCATAGATCTGCCGCACGTCCACGGCCTCCAGCGGCGGGTCGGAGAAGGCGGGGTTGGTCTGGCCGATGTGTACGAACAGGTGTTTGCTGTACTGTGGGGAGGGCCAGGCGGGTCAGGGCCGAGGTGCACGGCTGCCAGGGGCCCTGAGTGACAGCCCCGCACCCCAGCACGTTACCGTGTCCGGGTCTCGCTGCACCTCCATGAAGGCCGAGTACTCCAGGAGCCTCAGGCGCGAGGAGGCGATGGTGCGGTCCTGCCATGCTGGCACGGAGGAGGAGGTGGCGGCGGGGGCTGGGGGGAGCGGGGCCAGGGGCTCGTAACCTGGGAGGGAAAGACGGTCCCCATGCAAAGTGGCCAATCTGCCTGGGGCCTTGGTGCTGCCTTGACAAGGGGGCCGCCTTGGAGCAGGGCTGCGTTTGGGTTGCAACTCGCCTAAAGGGTCTGTGCAGTGTACAACCTGCACAACCAGGTAGTACACAACCGCGTCAATGTTCAAATGTGCGTTCAGCAAACACAGAAAAAGGGAAATAACAATTACCCAGGATCCCACCACCCAGAGAGAACAGAGACCCGCTAGGATGCTGGCATCTGTCTCTGGGGGAGCTTTCCATCCATACATAAGTACCACGGTTCGAGCCATGCCGAGTCCTCACCCCTGGCCACCACCGTCCCCCAAACCCCAGCACGGGGGACACCTACTGTTGAGTGTCGGTGGCAGGGGCGGCTGGACGGGGTAGGCTGGCTGTGCGAAGGGCTTGATGCTGTAAGCGAGCACAGTACAGTTGTTAGGAGCCCCAGGCCCACAGGAAGTCACCTGCAAACCCCGTACACTCCACATGTTCTGACTTGCAGGGGGCCTGGCTGCAGTGCACAGCTGCCCCAGCATTTCTGGTCGGCCCTGAGACACTTCCATTAGAGACAGACACCGAGGGCTGGGTGGCCAGGGATGTGGGTGACCAGGGGACTGGCCTGCTGTAGGTGGAGGGACCACAGAAGGATGGGGAACCCGGTACTCACTCCTGAGAGGGTCCAGGCTGCTGTCCCAGGAGGGGGGCACTGCTCCAGAACTGTGGAGGAGACAAAGCCGGGCTCTCAGGACCCCCACTGCACCCTGCCTGCCCACTGCCCTGGACGGCCGGGCCCTACCCTGGAGGACGCAGAGAAGACGGCCTGCGGTAGCGGCGAGGGTGGGCTGAACTTGTTTTGTAGGACACTGGCGGACACAATCTGGGCTGAGGACATGGATGCCATGCTCTGGAGGGCTTTGTCCTTGGAGACCTGGTCCTGGGGATGAGAGGACAAGGTGAGAGCCCGAAGGACACTGGGACCCAGGAGCCTCTGCCCCTGGTCCAGCCTCTGTCCTCGCCCCCAGCAGAACCCACAGTAAAAGCAGCTGGCTTCACTATGACCCTTTACGGCTGCCCTGGCATCTAGGGAGACCGCTCCCAGGATCTGCAGCCACCAGCACACCAGGTGCGCGTGTCCCTTGTGTAAAGTGTTGCCCAGGCTGGTTCCCATCTGTTCTCAAGCAATCCTCCTGCCTCAGCCTCCCCAGTACCTGGGACTAGACCTGTGTATCACCACGCCTGGCATACATCATTTTTATATGAGCTCATGCAGGGGATGACAGGAAAAGTGATCAATCTGTGTTCAATTTGGACACAATATTTTTCAAATACTTTTGTTCTGAGTTTGGCTGGCTCCAGACAGAGGCCAGCTGTACTCCGTGCATTTCCCCTGTGTGTAGAGGCTGGGCCTCCTGTCATCGCAGTTCTGATACAGGCTGCAGTGCCGAATGCACCTCCCAAACCAGAAGCCCAGAGTCACACTGCTAGTCCCAGGTACTGGGGAGGCTGAGGCAGGAGGGCTGCTTGAGCCCAGCAGTTTGGGGACAGCCTGGGCAACACTGTGAGACTCCAGATCAGAACACACCCAGAAGTCCTGACTGTGGATGCTGTGTTGGGCATCGTAAGTAAGGTGACACGATTTAAAGCATACAGAGGACGTGTATACGGGATCCCTGCAAATGCACCACTTTACACAAAGACGCCCAGGTGTGGGACTCAGGAATGCTGGGGGAGTGACTGTATCTCATTTTTCACAAATGCTGCTTTCAGCCGGGTGTGGGGTGCACACCTGTAATCCCAACATCGGGAGGCTGAGGCAGGAGGATGGCTGTGAGTCTGAGGCTAGCCTGAACTACATAGCAAGACCCTGTGTTCAAAAAACCCAAAACAAAACAAACGCTGCTTGCAAATTGTGTGTGTGTGTGTGTGTGTGTGTGTGTGTGTCTGTCTGTCTGGGCACTGGAGATGGAACCCAGGGCCGTGCTGACCCACTCTGCCTGTGAGACCCATCTGGTGCCATCCATCCCAGGGGGACAGTGCTGTGCTACTTACCAGGTTCATGGCCTGTGGAGGAAGAGGAGGACAGATTAGAAGAGCGATGGGGGCTCTGCAGTTGGGGACCCCTCTTACCCACCCACTCTCAGCTCCTGGGATCCCACCCAGGAATGCCTGCCAATGGGGTGTGCTAGCACAGGGCAACCGAGGTTGGGGGGTGGCACACAGGCACTGTGGGATTCCAGCTCGGGTCCTCAACCACAGAGCGGATGGCCTGGGACCAGCATGGCCACCTCCACAGCCCTGGCAGGTGACATCCTATGCCTCCTCCTGTCCTTGAGTCCCCATGCAAGCAGCAAGCAGCAAGCAGCTGGAAGGAGGCAAAGGAAAGTGGAGAGAAGGGGGTGCAGTGCCCCAGATGGTCCTGTCTCTCCACTGTGGTTCCGGGAACTCAGTGCTCCCTGCTGGCATCTGCACCTAAGATCCCCAGGCTGGGCGCAGGGCGCCCCTACCTTCAGCTTGGACTGAATCTCCCGAGATTTCCGCCTGGCTAGAACCTGCAAGTGGCTAGACACCTGGAGAGAGAGAGAGACAGAAAGAGCAGGAGGAGAGGACAGGCCCAGCCAGAAGAGGCACAGAGGGTTGGAGAGGAGCTGAGGCAGAGGCCGGAGCCGTGCGGAGAGCAGTGGGGCACCGGAGAGGAGCCGAGGCCCCAGCAGGCACCCAACGTACCTTGATGCCAACCTGGTACTCGCGCACCTTCTTCCGAGCTAGAACCTGTATGTGGCTGGACACCTAGGGGCCGCCCCGCGCCCCACCAGAGAGGAAAACACACAGTGAGCGGGCACTCCAGCCCCGTCTCTGGGGAACCAACGGAAATGGGACAGCTCTGGGGCTCCTGGGGCAGCCCCCTTTGGCACTGCCATTTCTGCCCTCTTCCTTGGCTGTGGATGGATTAAGAGCCCACGGTGGCTTCTGAAACCACCACGTACAGCTGGTGTGAGTAGCTCACTGCCCAAGGGCACCTGGCCCAGGAGGTACAGTGAGAGCTCAAATCCAGCCCTGGTTCCGCTGGAACCTGCACCCTGGCACAGAGGAACGGCAAGTGCAAGAAAGGGTGACACAGGGGTGACATCACTGGTGTCCTCCAAGGAGACACCAGTGGGCACTGCTGGGGCAGCCCAGAAGCTTCCACACCAAGGACGCATCTTCCTACGCCCCGCCCACAGCTGCCTCCTCCAATACCACGCCTGCTCCTCTGAGGCATGAGCGCGCCTGGGAGAACGCAGCAGCCCCAGGCAGCCTTCTTTCCCAGCAGCCTCCTCCCCGTGGCCCAAGCCAATCACGCATGGCTGACCTTTGACCTTGAGCCCAGACCGGAAGCAGCGCCCTGGTGATCAGCCATAGCTGTGGCCTTCCTGTGCAAGCTGAGTTTATCCCCAAAAATGGTTTTTATTTATTTTCATCACAGCCTGACAGTTATGATGTAAATTATGCTGGAAGCCCAGAAGCCACTTGCTTAGGACACAGGCGGGGACTTATGTCGAGCACAACTACAGTACAGATGATTGATGCCTGGGGGCTAGGTTCTACCTGACTCTCCATATATAGCTTCACAGGCTCACTTGCCATTTATTTGTTTGTTTGTTTTTGAGATAAGATCTCATTATGCAGCACAGGATGGCTTCAAACCCTTGGCCTCCTCCTGCCTCACCTCCTGGGTGCTGGGATTATAGGCGTGCACCACCACACCCCAGTTTATTTGACCTTTCCAGCAATTTTAAGTAGTAGGTTCAAATAGTATCTCTGACTTACAGGTGATGAAACTGAAACAGGGAGGTTACCCAATTTATCTAAGGTCATGCAGCCAGATGTTGGAGCTGGGATTTGAACCTGGGCCTCACCTACTTTACCATCCAGCTATTCTAGGACTTTTTTAGACCCTTGGACGGGGCACCGTCTCCAACTGGCTAGTTCTGGGACGCTGAAAGTCACAGGCAGCTTCCTGTCAATATTTAGCTGTTTGTCAACATGGAAGCATTATAGGTATTATTTTTGGACTTAGATTGAGCCCAGGACCTTTGCACTGAGCTACATACAGCCCTTTTTTATTTTGAGACAAGGTTTCACTAAGTCAATAAGCTAACCCAAGCTGGGGTTGAACTTGTAACCCTCCTGCCTCAGCCTCCAGAGTGCTGGGCTTACAGGTGTGTGGCACCATGGCCAGTCTGGGCTAAGTTCTTGTCTGCATGGCAATGCCCTGCACACACTCCATCTCAGCCACTTGGCACTGTGGCACTCTTGGTCTCCCTTCCTGGGAGCAGTCGCTCAGGGCAGGACTGCAGTGACCTGGTGGGCCTGTGGGTCTCCGCTGCAAAGGAAGTGAACCACCGGCTCCCTACCTGTTTCCTCGTCCGCGTCTTCCCTGTCCTCAGTTTGATGTAGCGGGCGATGAGTTCATTCCGACCTAGAGCAGGTGGGAAAATCAGGGGCAGCAGAGGCCCAAGACCCAGCCCCACCTGCTGCACCCCACCTCCCCGTGCTGCTCCCCTACTGCCTGTAGCCGTAGGGACTACAGAGGGGAAGACAGGGTGGCTGGAGGGCGGGCACCCCAGCCCCTGCAGCGCTCCCTTCCTGGGCCACCCAGAAGGGAAGGGGACACACAGCGTGTGTCTGCATGCAGATCTGTAAGTGCTCTGGGTGAGTCCTTTCCCTTTAGTGGTGAAGGAGGACGGATGGATGGATGGATGGAAGGATGGACCAAAGGGAGGGAGAGAGAGGCACATGGCCTCCAACTGTCTCCTACCCTGCAGCCTGTTACTGAGTATGTCCTTGTGCCTGCCACCCCTGTGGCCCTAGCTGCCACATAGTAAGAGTGGCACCTACCCATCACCACGGCCTGTCTGGGGGACCAGGCCCCCTGGGAGGTTTAGGGACACATGGCCAGGTGTATGTCTGCACCCTTAAGTCCCCCCAACCCCTCAGCCTCCTGAGAAGAGCCACATTCTCCAGATGCCTCTCTGGTGACAGAGCTGGGCCCACTGTCCCTCCCTTCCTGCCCCCTCCCCGCCCTGTCTAAAAATACCCAGTGGGGCAGCCCCAGCCGTGTGGGAGGCAATGGGGGACAGTGGCCCCTGCCCTGCGGAGGAGGGGGCCGGGTGCTGAGGACAGGTGACACATGGGCACGGCAGTCCCTATCAGGGCCTGGCCACAGGCCATAGGCTGTCACAGAGGGCCAGGTCTGGGGCTGGCATGTGCCAGGCCCAGAGAGGTCAGTCATGCCCACATGCAGCTTGGGGGCACCTTCTCCACATTGGACAAGAGGGGACTGTCCATTCTGGGGTTGGGAACGCTGGCACAGTGTCAGGGAAATGGGAGCCAGGGAGGGGCCTAGGAGCCAGGAGGACAAGTCTCTGTGTCCCTGCAGTGTTCCACTGAACGCAGGCAGGCCCAACGTGTCTTCCAAGCCCTGCCCTGGAGGGGAACATGCTGGGGGGACCACACCCCAGGCCTCACCAGGAATCCTTCCCACAGCCCAGGGGGCAGAGACCCTTCAGGCCTGGCCTGCAGCGCACAGCGCTGACCCAGTTTCCTGGGCCCACTGAGTCACCCCGAAACCTCCAGGCCCAGGCCAGGGCAGGCAGGGTGAGAGGTGCGGGCCGCCCAGCTTGTTTGTGAGGTGGCCCCGACCTGGCCTTGCACGCCTGGACTCGCCCGTGCTGGCCTGTGGCCAGGACGTCATCCAACTGGTTGGGCCGGGGCAGAGGAGGGAAGGACGTCCGCCTCACGCACCATACATCTTGCCCTCGTCCGACAGGATGATCTTGCGGCGGCCGCAGGGTGGGTAGATGGCCAGGGCCTCCTGGAAGCTCTGCTCGATGTCCGGGCTCCACACGCCCTCTGCGTCGTTGTCCAGCCCCTTGTCCAGGCCCTCGGGCCCATCCTCCCGGGCCTCCCCGGGGCTGCCGCTGGCGCTCCAGCTGTTGGACGCTATTGTGCTGGTTGCTCTGGGCTCTGGGCCTGAGCCCACGGGGCAGCCTGAGCCTGTGGACAGATGCAGGAGGTCAGGCCAGGGTCCCCCACCACCCACCACTGCCTCTGAATAATGTTTTTTTTTTTTTTGTACTAGGAATCAAACTCAGGACCTTGTGCTTGCCAGAGAGGTGCTGTACCACTGAGCGACATCCTTGGCATTCCACCCCTGCAAACTTTTTTTTTTTGGTGCCAGGGATTGAACTTATAACCTCGAGTTTGCCAAGCAGGCACTTACACTGCTGAGCTAAATCCCTGGCTCCACCCCTGCCTCTGGCCCTCATTCCCCACTGCCAGGGTGACCCCAGGGTGGAATACAGAAAACCAGAGCTGTGTGACCCTGGAAGAGCCACTGAACCTCTCGGAGCCCCTGTGCTGTAAATGAGCTAGGAGCCTGCTGGGGTTGTGAGAGTTAAGCCCCAGCTCCAATGCTCTGCGCCTGACATGCAAAGCACAGAAGCTGCAGGGACCAAGAATGGCAGTGAGGATACCAAGGCCTCGAGTCTACACAGCATGTGTCAGAAAGCACCCAGTTCATTTGGCCCTCACCACAGGAAGGCAGGGAAAGCAGAGGTGATGCCCACCATTCAGATAAGGGAAACTGAGGCTCACAGGTCACGACACTTCCAGGACGAGTGGAGAAATGAACACAAGACCAGAGCTCTTGGCACTCAGCCACCAGAGACCCACTGGGGACCTTCTCGTCTGGGCACCAATGCAGCCCTGCCTGGGATGGCTTCACCTGCCCTAGAAATAACCCAGCAACTGCCATGCTCACTCCCCTGGGTGGCAGCTGGCACCCACTTCTGGTGCTGCACCTCTGTGGCCCCACAGCACCCATAAACCACCCACAGCTCCCTGGTGTGGCCTCTGCTGCACAGGGCCAGGCTCTGCCCTCTCCTGGTCCCTGCTCTACCAGGCTGGGCCAGCAGTTTAGACCACACCCAGCGATGCTCCATGTACCAGCCCCTGGACCCACAGCAGGAAATGCAAGGGCTAGGTGGACAGCAGGGACCTCATGAGAAGTCAGGGAGGGGAGCGTGAGCCCAGGTCTTCTGAATGGTGGGGGGAGGCTTCTCCCCAGGGGCCTTCTGTTTATCCCCTGAGGGGGAGCCAGCAATGGAGCAGGGTGGGGAGGGCCTCAAGGTCCCAGGGGTCAGGTACGAGTTTGCTACTAATAACTGCCAAATAAATGCCAGGAAGGTTCTAGGATTTTACACATATTCATTTAATCCTCCATGGCGGGGTGTGATCACACACACACCTGCAATCCCAGCACTGCAGAGGCTGAGGCAGGAGGACTGCCCGGAGTCTGAAGCTAGTCTTGGCTACAAAACAAATTCAAGGCCAGCCTAAACTACAGAGCGAGAGTCTGTCTCAAAGGACCAAAAAAAAAAAAAAGAAAGAAAGAAAAAAATTTTCACAATAAACCCATGAATGCTATTATTAGTTCTACTTTTAGATGAGGGAGGGCATGAAGAAACAGAAGAGATTAAACAACCTGCCTGAGAACACACAGCAAGTAGCCCAGGGCTGGTTCTGAACCCGGGTCTGTGGCTTCAGTCTCTAAACCAAGGAGGCCAAAGGGAGGGAGGGAGCTAAGAAAGGAGGGTTCGCTCCCAAGACCAGCCCCCTGCAGGACTCTGCCTGGGACCCCTCGGCTGGCGTGGCTGTGGCTTCCTCACGGCTCCCACGCGCCTTTCCACCCCTGCCTGCGAAGCCTGTCTGCCGGCCAGCGCCCAAAGCCACATCCCCAGGCCAGTTGCTTGGAACAGCGGGCTCGCTGGGGGGCAGCCCCCCGCAGGCCTCAGCGGAGCACCGGGCTGTCCGAGAACCGGGGCGCCCGAGCGCCGCCCCGCAGCCCTCACCCACTGCCGCCTCTCTCCCGGGCTCCCTCTGAGCATCAGGGCCGGGGTCCCCCAGGAGCCCCAACCTCCAAAGCACAGTGCTCCTGGCAGTCCCCCCCACCCCCCCGGCCGCCGGGTGATGTCAGCCCCGCCCCGCCCCCCGCCGGAGCGCTGTGGCCAAATATGGCGAACTGAGCGGAGCGGAGCCGGGACAGACGGGGGCGGGGCGGCCAGGCGGACCGGGCAGCTGGGGAGGGGGAGGGGTGGGGGGAGGGGAGCCCCCCTCCCCGAAGACGCGTCCTATCCTGTCCCACAGTGGAGACGGTGCCTGGGCGCTGGCTCCCAAAACCCACAGGACAGGCTTTCCAGGAATTCCCTTGGCCACGGAGGTGCCCACAGGAGGACCCACTGGTGGTACCCCCAAAACAGCCCTGCCCCACAGAGCTGCATTTGTCCCCAAGCCTGGCTCTCACGTGGTGATGGCAACTGCCCGTGGCCATGGGGCCTCGTCTGACAGCAGCACTCAGGAGGGGTGGAGGCACTGCTGGTCTCCCAAAGTGACCACCTGGGTGGGGACAGCACACAAGCTGACCGGACAGCCCCCAAACCCTGGGCCAGGCGGGGTGACAGAGGCTGCAGTGGTTGACCGGGCCAGGGCGGCTTGGAGGGCACCCACCTCCCTGTGCAGAGCCACCCTGAGGGGCCAAGGGACAGAGGCTGCGGCGACCAGGAGGGGAAGGGCAGAGGGACAGGCAGATGGAGCCAGCCCGACAGGAGGAGTCCCAGCAGGAGAGAGGAGTTCAGCGGGGAGTACAAGGCACAGAGGGGAACGTGGAGAAAGCCCACAGAGGGGCTGTGAGGAGGACACAGCTGGGGAGCGGGGCGCAGGAGGTCAGGCGGAAGGCGTTCCAGGCTGGCAAAGAGGCGGGGACAGCAGAGGGGTAAAGGGGACAACAGACAAGACAGGCAGCAGAGTAGTGGGACCAGGAGGAAGAGATGCAGAGACGAAGACAGAGAGACCCGGAGGAGGAGAAGCTGCACAGGACGCCCTGCTCTGTTGCCACGGCCACACACCTGGCCCATCCATTTGGGACCTGAATCCCACTCCGGGCCAGAAGTGCCCCAGGGCGGTGGCAGGAATGGGGCAGGGGAGCTAAACAGGCTGGGAGAGCAGGCGCCACCACCACCACCGAGCCCTGGGGAGATACGGGGTGCTTGCTGCCCACTCCCCACCCTGTGGCCAGCTCTGCCAGAAGAACTGGCTCCAAGGATGGAGGCCGGAGGACTCCAGACTACCGGGTCCTCTGGCTCCTCTTCTTTGAGGGGTCTGGAGGTTGCCAGCCTGAAGTGTGGGCTCCCCCTGGGCCGCCATCCTGGTGGGGGGGTGCAGATGGCACAAGATGCATTGTCAGGTGGGCACCTCCCCTGTCCCACAGGGAGCCAAAGCTGAACTGGGGCCCCACTGGGCCGAGCAGGCAGCTGCCACCCGCTGGTGCAGGGACCACTCCTCAAGGTGGAGGGAAGATGGGCGAATACTAGTTCCTGGGAATCCCAGGCCCTGCCCCTGGTGCGCTGAGCATGGGGTGAAGGGTGGAGAAGGAGGGGGCCTGCGGCCTCCCAGCCCCCCTCTGCCTTCCTCACTCCACCCCACCTCGTCCAGCTGTTCTCCAGCTGCCAGAGGTTCCCACCCCTGTTGGCCTGGGTCCGGGCCTGCGAGGGGGTGGGGACAGTGTCTGTCTCCCCCACCTCCAGCACAAAGACCCTGGGGGACCCTGCCAAACGGCCACACCCTGCCAGGCTGGGAAGGGAGGATCTTCTCGGAGGACGGAGGTTTCTACTGGAGGAAGCAATTTGCAGAGCCCACTAGGGTGAGGGGGGTGCCTCGCCTGTCCCCTCCTTAATGTGCTTCCAATTTGGGCATCGGACTCTGCCGATCCTCCTCCGCCCACCACACGGGTGAGTGCTTTCTCAGGAAGCAGTGGGGGCAGGACTTCCCCCACCCAAGCTCACCCGGGCCGCCCCTCCCAGAGCAGCATGGGAGGGGTCAGGCCCTCTCTCCAGTACTGTCCTGTGGTCAGCGCCTCGGGTCCACTCCGGGGGAGAGAAGCCCATGGGTCCGGTGGTGATTGGCTAGGGGCCCTCGGTTCTTAATGAACAAGGTTACCATGTCGATGGGCTTCGTTTCTGGCCCCCACAGGTTCCCTGGGTCACTCCCACAGGGCTGTCACAGGGTCAAAGTGTCCTCTATAAACAGGTTTCCTCCGTGCTCTCCTGCAGCCGGTCCTACTTCCACCGAGGTTAGAGGCACCATCCTACATGTTCAGTTACCTGCGCCTCTCTCTCTCCTGTTTTGTTTTTTTTTAACCTATTTTATTTATTCATTCCTTTGTTTGTTTGGACACAGGATCTCCTCTAGAGCCAGGGAGGCCTTGAACTCCCTACATGAAGTATAACTCAGGCTGGCCTCACACTTGGGATCTCCTTGCCTCAGCCTCCTAAATGCTGGGATCCCAGGCCTGTGCCACCATCACACTTGGCTTCCTCCCTGTGGTATGTTTTTTTGTTGTTGTTCTTAATTGTATTGTGGTAAAATATACTTAAACTTGCTACTTAACCCGGTCTTCCGTGCGAGGCAGGGGGCACGTGCTGAGTTTTTAACACCAGCTTTCTGGTGATCGAGGTCCACATAGATCCCCTACGTTGGGTCCCAGCCCTGTCATTTGTCGTGATGTCCCATACCCCATCCTGCATGACCCCTGAGGATATCACTCACACAGTGGATACTGAGATCACCCACAGAGCAGTCTCCGTCACACCCGCAGCTTCTTGCACGCACGCATGCGCGCACACAGCTGCACTCTCGGGGGTGGCCCCCTGGGGCTCAGTGTCAGTGCCATGCAGCACTCGCACTCGCTTCCCTGCCACGCCCCCATACAGGCCCTGGGGTTTTACTCGCACCTGGTGTCATACACAAGTCAGACCTGAGGCCACCTCCCAAACGGTTTCACAGCACACACCAGGAGTGGTCACGCCACAGCACCATGTGCCACACGGCGTCACACACTTGCAGTGCCCTTTTCCCAAAGCAGTGGCGTCCACAGGTGCATACAGGGGCCCCGGCAGGAGCTGGCTTCACAGACATGGCCAGTGCGATGCTCACGCACAGAACATCACCAGGCAGGTCACCGGAGTGTCACAACACACCCAGAAGACCGCACTCGGAACACTCCCGCGGCTCCTCTTCTGAATCCCCACACCAGTTGTTCAATCACAGATGGCACCTCATGCCTGCATCCAGCCTCGTCTGCGGTCACCCATACCTGCCCCTCTCCCCCACTGTCCCTGCCTGTACTGTCCGGCTCTGACCTCTCACATACACCCGGTGTCATCACCCACTGTCACACACGGCTGATCACCACCTTCCCTCCACTTCCTGTTCTCTGGGCCTGGTAGGGAGCACAGGAAACAATCGGCACTCTAGGAAACCCCAAGAGTGAGGCTTTGGGGACCTGCGGGGGACGACGACAGTGATAGTGAAACTCTCAGACTGTGCAAGTCCCTCAAGGGCACAGGCAGTGTCCTCTCCCCTCCACTAACACCCTCTCCACTGGCACACAGGGAGGGAAAGACCTTGGGGATAGGGCCAAATGTGACCCACTGACCTCCAGCTCTAATCAGAGAGGCTGCTGCCTTGGCCCTAGGGCTACCCAGCGGTCTGTGGAGACCTGGATCCTCAAGGCCACCTGGTGTGGGACAAGAAGCTAGGACCTCCCAAGGCAAGGGCTCCCTGTGGCTCCCAGACCCCTGCCGCCTGCCGCCTAGTGTCACCTCCCTGCACCTGGACAGACCCAAGCAAGGACTGTGCAGCGCCGGCAGCTTCCACACTGTGCTCCATAGGTGCCCAGGGTATTCTGGGAGTGAGGCAGATGGGTGACCACCAAATGGCCTTGGCCAGTCCCATCCCATCCCATCCAGCCCTGCTGGGCACCACCAACACCTCCTTCTGAGAGCACCTTCCCCTGTCCCTTTCCCATTGTGCTCACCTGCTGGGGTTACTCCTCATACTCCCCTGGTTTGTCCTTCCCTCTTTCCCTCATGCCCAAGCCCACTGGGTTCAGCTTCTGGACCAGAAGGTCACAGACCCAGGTCCCAGGAAGGCTTGGGGAGGGCGCTCCTGTTGGGATCAGAGCCTGATTCCTCATCCTCCACTGCACAGCTCTCCGCCCCTGGATCTAGAGTTTTCCCCCAACTTGCAGCAAGTACCAAGGTGTGCAAAACCAGGAGTGCGGGTAGGTGCCCGGCTCACACATAGACACACACACGTGTGTGCAGACAGCACACACTCAAAGCTCTTTCCAGTCACTGACCATTCTTCTCAGCCATTTCCCAGGCCACAGCACACTCATAAGCATCAGTTACGGTGCCCTCCCTGGGGGTGGGGGATGCCCAAGAGCCTGAGCCTCCCACCACTTCTGGGCCCCATCTCTGAATGGCAGCCAGGGGTCAAGTCCACTGGAAGAAACAGCTG
Organism: Hydrochoerus hydrochaeris; assembly: GCA_004027455.1. Lineage (NCBI taxonomy): Eukaryota > Metazoa > Chordata > Mammalia > Rodentia > Hydrochaeridae > Hydrochoerus > Hydrochoerus hydrochaeris. Next base: position 171,791 of record PVLA01001758.1, on the reverse strand, counting down.
GCCACCCCAGTCCACATGCCAACAGGAACCCAGAAACTCACAGAGTGAGTCCCCCTTGGGAAAGGCTGCAGACGGGAGCTGCAATCCTCTACTGCCCAACAGCCTATGGGGAGTTGGGTTTTCCCTCCTGGCTCCCCAGGCTGTGCCCAGCATCCTGGCCAGGAAGTTGGCCAAGCCCTCAGCACCGTGGTGGGACAAACACACAGAACTAGACCCCAGAAGAGGCGATACACAGGGCTGCCACGGCCACCGGCCCCTCTGAGCTGTGTCCAGCCTCACCCGCATCCTCTGTGGGCTGCAAGTCCAGGCCTGACCTGGTTCTGCCCCTACCTGGAGGAGTAAAGATAGGGAGGGAGGCAAGTCTCCCCCCAAGGCCTCATTCCCCCTTGCCTGAGGCTTCTCGGGCCTGGACAGGGCCTCTCCCAGGAAAGGTGACAGAGAGGGGTCTCAATGACACCGCCTTAGGGCCTGTTTGGGCTGGAAAACAGACCCTAAGGCCAGCGCCCAGCCCTCCCTTCCCAAGGAGGAATAAAGGGCACGAGAGACAGGACGGCGACCGCGGTGGGTAGGGGTGTGGAGCCCAGGCACCTCAGACCCTCAGAGTCCAAAAGAGGCGGCCCCAATCCAGTGCCCTGGGAGCCGGGCGCACAGGGCTTGGGCTGGGACTCGGACCCCTCCCGAGGCGACGCGGGGCTGCAGGGGATCGGGGCGCACGACGGACGGCAGCTCCGCGCCCCGACGCCGTCCACCGGCAGCCGGCGGCCCGGGCCGCGAAGGAGCAGCCGTGCGCGGGAGGCAGGGCCGAGGCCTGCGCGGAGCCGGCCCGCGGGCTCGGGAGTCCAAAGGGCGGCGGGGCTGGGGACCGGGCGCCCCGGATGCGAGTCCCCGCGGCAGGGCCCGGGCTGCACGGCGGCGCGCTGGGGACACGGTCCGGCTCCGGCCGCCGGCCCGACTCGTCCCGGCGCCGAGGGGTGGGCGGGGCTTCCCGGAGAGGTTTCTCCCCCTTCGCTAAACTTCCCGGCACCCAGATCCGGGGCTCCGGCTCGGGGCTGGACAATGGCTCGGGGACCCAGCCCCCCTCGGGTGTCCCCGCGATCGCGAGCCAACCAACCACCGCCTCTCCCGCGGCGAGGCCTCCTCCCGGCGGCTGCCGGGCTTACCTGGTCCGAGCTCGGGGGGGCGCTCCGGCCAGGCCGCTCCGCGGGGCCCGAAGGAGCCGGAGGGGGCCGGGAAGGGAGGTCGTGGGGAGGGGGCCGGCGGGAATGCGCGGAATGAGCCGGGCGGAGCCGGAGCCGGAGCGCGGGCGCGGAGGAGGGAGCGAGCGGGACGGAAAGTTTGTGTTGAGAGCCGGGGCTGGGGGTGGGGGCCGGGGCCGGAGGGGCGGGGCCTGTGGGGGCGGGGCCTGCAGGGGCGGGGCTGGCGGCCACCCCCGCCGGCGCGCGCGCGCTGCCACCCGCAGTACTCGGGGGCCTGCGGGGGCGCCCGGGTCTCCTGCACGTCGGCGCTCGCAAGCTGCGCTGCGCACCGGCCCTGTCCCCTCGCCTGTCCCGCGCTGGAAGTTGGGGCTCCTGCCCGGGGCGGGGCCGAGGGCGGAGCTCTCGCCTTGGGAAGGCGGGGCTGTCGTCGGTGCCGGGGGCGTTGGGTGCCGCGTCACGAGGCGCTCGGCGGAGCCTGGGCGCACGGGCCTCGGGGCTCCCCACCCCGAGCCTGGTCCCCAGCTGCCGAGGCGGAGCCCCCCCGCCCCGCCCCGCGCCCGCCCCCCGCGCCGGGCCCCACGCCGGCCCCGCCCTGGTGGCTGCGCGCGCCCTGCCCGAACCCGGTTTGTCTGGTTCTCCCCGAGCGGCTCGTTTCTCGAATTTCTCCCTTTCTGCCTCTTCCTGGACCTCCGGGCCCTCCCTCTCGGCCTGGCTCCTGAGGGCCCCGCGGGGGGCGTCGCGACACCGCGCCCGCCGAGTTTCGGTAGGACCCACCCGCGACGGGGGAAGGGGGCGCGGCCCGAGGTCTCAGCGCGCTCGGAGGACCCCCCCCCTCCTTGGGAATCACCTCCTCGTCGTCCCCCCACCTTGGGGACCCCCCCGGAACCGCGGCTCTGCCCCGGGGACCCTTCGGCCCCCCTGCTTTGCGCGCCTCACCGAGGAACCACCGCTGCGCTGCCCGGGACGCGGCTTTATTGGGGCTGTGGGTACCTGCCGCGTTCCCGCCACCTACCCCGCCTCCTCCGAGTCCCTGCGCGGTCCCACAGGGGGTTAAAGCAACACTGACTACCGCTCCCGGACAGGAAGTGACTGGGGCGCGGGGAGGAGGGGGCGAGGCCGCGCGGGCGCGCTCCACGGCCAGATGTGCGGCTCCAGCTCCAGATGCTGTCCGTCTCCATCGCGCCCGGCGTCGGAGCTCCTCCCGCCTCGGCCTGTGCCAGGCTGCCCAGCGCACGGAGGTCACCAAGCGGCAGGGAGGGGTGGGCCCGCGGCAGTGCAGGGGCCCCGCCGCCTCCTCTCAGTCCTTCCCCTCTTGCTAGCCGACTCTGGGGACGCTGGGCGCCGCGGGTCACTCGCAGGCCAGCTTCCCGTCGAAACTGGAGAGGGCGATGGCGAAGGCCTGCAGGGCGCACAGCGGGTACCGGTAGTCGAGGGTGAAGGCGTCCTCCGCCACGCGGCCGAACTGCAGCACTATGTAGTCGGCTGCGGACACAAGATGAGTGGGGGCGGCCCGAGGCCTCCTTGGACCACCGACCAGGCAGCCAATGTCCGCACCACGGGGGAAGTCCCTGTACCTATGGGCCAGGCCAGCCCCACCCGTACTTCACTGCCTGTCGCTGTGAGCCCCAAGGGCAGGGGACTGCCTTATCGGCCACTGCCCGGAGCCTGCTCCAGCAGGCACTTACTGAGGTCGTGCAGGACCCTGTCAAACTCCCCAAGCCTGGAACCCTCCCTTTGTAATGCCCGCCCGGTTCCCTCCTGGCCCATTCTTTTGCACCCCACAAGGCCCCACAGTGGACCCTAGACTCAATCCCTTCACACATGCCCTGGTGCCCTTCCTTAGCTGGTGGCCCCACGAGCCCCCCCTCCCTTTCTGATCCCCATCCCCTGCCCCAAACCCCACACCTCCCCCTGCATCCATAGGGACAGGAAGTTGCTAAAAATACCCCCCAACTCTAGCCTGGTGGCTCCACCAGAAATGTGATCCAGAGAGCTAGCGGTCCCAAGGCCAAGGGACAGGTGACACTGGGGCACATCCCTGGAACACAGTGTGGGGGTGTTGATCTGTGCGGCCTTACCCCACACAGCCACAGTCCTCTGGGAGATTCATTTCCACCCCAAACTTCCTCACCCCACTGGGAGCCTCTCCCCAGGGCTTGCAACTGGGACCTTTTCACTTAATTGCATTCCAGGTACATCTTGTCTCCCTCCAGGGTAGGCTTTTGGCCTCACTTAAGAGAAGAGATGGACTCAGAAATGCGTGACCAATGTTCCCCGCTCTGAAGCAGTTAGAAGAGAGGGGCACTGGAGCCAGACTCTGGAGGGTCTGTCCCTGGAGCTGTCTCTTAGTAGCTGTGTGACCAAGTTACTGCAAGTTACTGCACCTCTTGTGCCACCTGTTTTCTCATCTGCCAAATACAGATAAGGACAGTACTGTGATCATAGGGTTATTGGAAGGATTTAAGGAGCCATTATCTGTAACTCCCCCACAAACAGTGCCTGGCACACAGAAAGAATGGAGTCCGTTGGGTGAAATAAGTTTTGAGGAGCAGTCAGTTTCTGGAGGAGCTGGGAGACTATACAAAGGGTGACCTCCTGGGCCTTGGCAGCCTCTTTGACCACGAAGGGGCTTCCTGGGCGCTCTGGTTTGCCAGCCCTAGCAGTGAAACCCTGCCTCCAGCACGCTTTTACCCAGAATGCCTCGCTCTGGCTCTGGGCTCGGTGGACCCCGCCTCGTGGAGACACCTGCTTGGCATATCTGGGGCCAGGGTTCTCAGAGACTCACGGTCATCGGCATGGACGATCTGGAAGTTCTTGACTGAGGCCTGGGTGACCCGGCCCTGGAAGTTGAGCGTGTAGGAGCCACTGTCTTCGTTCCAGACGGGCGGTTTGTTGTGCAGCTCGATGAGGCTCTCCAGGGTCTTGTTCTGCCACCGCACTAACAGCCCGTCACTGGCCTGGGTACCCAGGGAGGGGGGAGACAGTTAGAAGGGGCTGGGACATCGAGCATGGTGCTGACCGGGAAGGGGAGCCCCACGTGGCATGGGCAGTGCAACCCGTGAGAACCAGGGCGCCTGGCACAGTTGGTCCTCATGCTGACGTGTAAGACTTAGGGCTCGGCCACTGCCACCTCCAAAGACAGGGATGACCCAGACCTTCCAGAGCCTGTCAGGGCCCGGAGGGGAGCTCGGGAAAGGGGGACAGACTGGGGCACAGTGGCTGAGGATGCCCAAGGAGAGGGTTCTGTGAGGAGCGGGCTTTCTTTTCCGTCATGTGTTTATGTCTGTGGCTTGGACTCTGTCACTCAAGGTCTCCTCCTCCAGAAGGCCTTCTTGACCCCAAGTCTGATGCACACAGCCCAGCCCCAAACTCCCATGGTGCCTGCTCCCCGAGCCCTCCACCAGCTGCAGGAACAGTGCCTCAGTTTCCTTCTCGTGGTGCTCAATTAATAGCACATGGGATGTGCTGGGCATGGTGGCTAATGCCTGTAATCCCAGCACTTGGGAGGCTGAGGCAGGGGTATCGTTGCAAGTTCTAGACCAGCCTGGGCTACAAAGTGATCTCAAGGCCAGCCTGAACCACATAGTGAGACCCTGTCTCAAAAAGACAAAAAAGGGGGAGGGGGCTGGGGATTTAGCTTAGCGGCATAGGTGCCTGCCTTGCAAGCACGTGGTCATGAGTTCAATCCCTGGTACCGATGATTAAAAAAAAAATAGCACATGGGCTGTGCCTGGCTGGGCCTGGGTGCTTAGTAAACAGCGGCTATATAGAGTTTGGATCCCAGTGCCTGGCCAAGAGCTTGTGTCAAAGCAATGACAGGACACGCCAGGCATGGTGGCTCATGCCTGTCATCCCAGCACTGTAGAAGCTGAGGCAGAGGGGTCGCTGCAAGTTCAAGGCCAGCCTGGGCTATGCAGCAAGACCCTGTCTCAAAAGCCAAAAAAAAAAAGCCAAATCGGGTGTGTTTCCTCCAGGCAGGGAGAGGGGCGCTGTGGGACCCGCAGGCCAAGCGGAGCAACCCCCTATCGGGAGCCTCCCGTGGCGGCGGCCCGGTGGCTCTGCCGCAGCCTCTGATGCGGGCGTGATTTTCCAGCAGGGACGGGTGTGCCATCAGCTGACGGCGGTATTACTTTTCATTGTAAATGAGTAAAGTGACATCAGTCTCCTGTGCCTACGGGGGACGTGCCCATCATCCGTCCCCGAAGTTCTGAGCTCTGCGGTGCCCAGTGCCTGGGACAGCATCGCCCTCACTCCGCGCCCCACCCGTCTCTGGTCCCCCGCAAAGCATCCTTTGCTTGAAAAAGGAAGTTGGCTTCTTCACGGAGAACCCTGCCTTGGCTTTCCATTTCTGTAGTGCCAAAACCAGTTGTACGGACTCTGTCCGCCCCTTGCCCTCACCTCTGACCTCATGCCCCCCCAGCCACGCAAGCTGCGTCCAGCCTGCGCTCCGGGCCTCAGGGCCTTTGCACTGGCTCCTACTCCCGGGTGCTGCGCCCAGATCCCTGCAGGCCCCCGCAGTTTTCATACTGAAACGCGCACTTGGCCCCTTCCTGTTGCTTTCCCTTAGCTCCCGGCCCCTTCCCGCGCCCGCCTGCACAGACTCGCTGATTTCTCACAGCTGCTGTCTGCGTCCTCCCCGGCCACTAGGACGCCGGCTTCCCGGGAGAGGGGCGCTTTGCACGTGCTGGGTCCTGCCCGGCACTCGTGTCCGCGGTGGACGTGCAAGCTGACCCATGTCCACTGGAAGCCCCCTGCTGCTGCCTTCCAGGGGACCCCTGAATTCGTCCTTCCAGCTGCCAGAAAGGATCTCCAAGTGCGCTTAGGGGCTGGGTCCTGGGTAAACTGAGTCCCCACCCTCTGATCCCCTGGACGGGGTGGGGGCAGGGCTCACGTTTCGGGGCCGGATGGGGACCCTCTCATTGTCGGTGTTCATGCCCGGGATGATGACCGTCATGCGCCGGGGCCCTCGGAAGCCCAGCACGTTGGTTTCCTGGGGGGAGACGCAATGAGCCTGCGGGGAGCGAGGGGGAGGGGAGGGCTGGGCAGGAGGGGAGCAGGGGGGGCGGGGAGGGCGGGGCGGAGGGGGCCGGGGGTCCTCACATATATCACCGCAGCCAGCTCCTGGCGCAGGCTGCTCACATCCCCGCCCGACCCGCGCTGCGGGCTCTGGCCGGCGTCGAAGACGGTGAAGCGGTTCCCCAGGAGGTTGGACCTGCGGGGTGGGCAGGGCTAGGGCCGGGACAGGGGCCTCCAAGCCCTGCGCCTGACTCTTTGAGAGCAAGGAGTGGAGTGGGACCGGCCTGTGCACTTCCTGGCCCTGTCCCGCCTCCCCCTCTGGAAAGGTCTTTGTAATTTTGTATATTTTATTTTATTTTTTTAAGGCAGGGCCTCACTCTATAGTTCAGGCTAGTCTCCAGCTTGAGGTGATCCTCTGGCCTCAGCCTTTGAATGTTGGGATCCTCCTGTCTCAGCCTCCTGAGTGCTGGGATTACAGGCATGCGCTACCTCAAGCATCACTGGAGAGGTCTTGTCTGAAAATTCAGTCTACCAGGACACTGGGTCGCATTCAAATCTCAGTTCTGTCTCGCTCTAGCTGTGTGACCTTAAGCAAGTTCCTTAAACTTGCTGAACTTCAACTTTCCATTTGTAAAATATGCACATTTGGTTGGTAAAAGGGACTAAATGGGTTAACATTTGGAAGTGGCTTAAAACTATGCTTGACACATCTGTGCAGCCATTGGCCCTGTGTGTGTTGTTAATGAAATAAATAAATGTTGGGCGTGGTGGTGCAGTCCTGTTAACCCAGCACGCGGGAGAAGGCTGAGGCAGGAGGATCGCCGTGAGTTCATGGGCACCCTGGGTTACAAAGTGAGAACCTGTCTCAAAAATAAAAGCAGGCCCCACCCCGTGGCCTAGGTGAGACTGCACGTGTGTGGGATCTACCCGGAAAGCGCTGTCCCCCACCGGAAGGTGTAGGTGACAGCCTTGCCCCACCTCAGCTTTCCGATGAAGTTGTCCCCTCCGCGGGACAGGTTGGTGGGGTCGCTGGAGATGAGGTAATTGGCCGTCTTGCTGCGCTTGCGCTTGCGGCCGGCCAGCAGGAAGACCTGGAGAGGGGCCGGCGCGGCACGGGTCAGGGAGGACCCCAACCGGGGCCAGTGGGAGGGCCCGCGCCCGCCCCCCTGCCCACCTTGCGCTCGGAGTCCAGGTGCAGGAAGTAGGAGGGGTACATGCCCCGGTCCATGCCCTTCTTGTCTCGAGTGAGGCGGCAGCGAACCGTCCGGCCCTGTGGGGCGGGGCGCAGCACAAACTCGCGGGGGTCGTCCACCTCCACGGGCGGGGACGCGGGTCTCTCCTCCTTCTGGGGGGACAGGGGTGTCAGCCCAGACCCGCCCTCCACCTCGGCGGGGCCCCAGGTTGCACACAGCCAGGGCCACCAGGACACTCACCACTTCTTTTCTCTTTTTTCTTGTACCAGGAATAGAACTTGGACCTTGTGCTTGCCAGGCAGACATTTATGTCGCTAAGCTGCATGTCCAGCCCCTGCACTCACCACTTTCTGTGAGAGTGGTAGAGCCGCTGAGTGGCCCTGGTCCCTCGGCCGGGCTGCCTCTGACCCCAACAGCTCCTACCCTGGGGATCTGGGGTGCTTGCTGTTTCATTATCAGTTTGTTTTCCTTGTGACCAAGATCTCAGGCTCTGGGTTCAAATCGAAGCTGGTCCTTCATGTTTGTTGCATTTTTGTGTCTTTACTTTTCCACGACAGATCAACACACCTTGTGACAGTTTGAGGGGGGCACATCTTACAGTGGGGGGAGTGCCAGGCATGCCCAGGCCCACAGAAGGGTCTCTGGGAAGTTTTTTTTTTTTTTTTTTTTTGGTACTAGGGATCGAACTCATGACCTTGCGCTTGCCAGGCAGACGCTTATGCTGCTGAGCTAAATCCCCAGCCTTCTGTGAAGTTTTTAAGGACCACAACTGAGTCTGTTCACCTGAAAAGTGGGTGATCCTTGGGGCCTGGTTTAATTTACACACTTAAAAATGCTCCTTTGAAAAAGAAATGCTATGTGCATTGGGAGTTGGTGGTACACGCCTGTAATCTCAGCACTGGGGAGGCTGAAGCAGGAGGGACCCTATCAGTTCAAGGTCATCCTGGGTATTATGGTGAGTTCAAGCCCAACCTGAACTATATAGTGAGACCCTGTCTCAAAAAATAAAAATATTCATATAAACTCCACCCACGTGTTCTGAGTGCTTTCTAAATATTAGCTCTTAACCCTCATATGAACCCTCGGGGGGGGTAGCTGTTCTAGTGTACAGATGAGTCAGGGTCTTAACAGTTTGTATAGCAGCCTGTATTGGAGCTGGGGTTTGAGTCCTGCCTGGTCCCGTCTGCCTCAGGCCCTTAGGAAACCTCCCCTCCCAGGAAGCTCACAGTTTTGGGGTGAGCTGGGGCTGCTGGGTGCACTGCTGCATTCTACAGGGGGTAAGCGCTAGGCCGTCAGATAGTGGGAGCTGCCTTGATTTCCCAGGCTGGGTCATCAAAGCAGCTGTGGCTCCTGCCCGGCCTCTCTGCTGGCTTCTGGGAGAAGTTGGTGGCCACCACATCCAAGGGTCCTCAGGAGCCCCCAGAGGCTCCAGGCGGCAGTCAGGACAGCAGTGGAAAGGGGCAGTCCATTTCCAGGCAAACTTCAGGTGACCAGCCTCACTGAGGACCACCCAGTGAGCTGCTCCTGAGTTCCCACTAGGAAACTGAGTCAGAAACGGTACAGTTTGCAGACCCTGGGCTTGGGGACAATTTGTTAGCAGCAATGCACGTGAATCCCATAAGGCCCTGGCGGGGGCAGGGGAGCACTAGTAATCCTGCAGTGACCCCGCCTATTCTCACAGGCCTGGGCTTTATCTGTCCCTGGAGGAGGGGTGGGGGGTGGGCAGCCTGGCGTGGGCACTGGGGGGTTAAATGCTCTCGGGGTGCACTGAGGAGCCCTGGAGTGCAGTGCTTTGCTGAGGGCCGATTGCACCATGCGGGAGGTGAGGTGCAGCCGCAGGCCTTACCGAGGGCAAGGGCCATCCAGTCTCCCCGGCAGCCCGCCCCAGAAGACACTTGGGAAACGCAGCGGGACTATGCCTGGAATGTGACGTGTAACAAGCCAGAGCCTATGCAAACACTTCCACGGTGGTGAGTTTCAAGGACCTACTGCGAGGAAGGCCTGGTGCATTACACTCCGCCTGGCAGACAGTCAGCGGCCTCCAGGTTACATGCCCGAGTGCGGTGGGCTTGGCGGATGGGAGTCCATCCCAAGACCTGATCGCTTCTGGGCAGCCTGACCACCTGCAAAGCTAAGGCCCAGACGCTCACAGGGGTCCTCACTGATGGACACCTGTCCTGCTTGTGCCGGCTCGTGCGTTGGTGCCCAAGTCCTATTTAGGGCAGGGGCAGTGTTCCAAATACTCGGCAGCCTCCTGTGCTCATCGAGAATGGCCAATCACAAGGGACACTGGCCGGTGTGGACCGGAGGCGGCAGGGCAGCCAGGGGATCACACTCTGTCTAACGGCTGGGAGGCTGAGAGGACCTAGGTGGGCCTCCGAGCAGCGGGGTGGAAATATAGCCAGCTGATTATGTCACTTGGTGTCCCCAAAACCATGGACAGAGGCACCCCCGGCCTAACCCATAATTGTGTCTCTCTTGGGGGGCTATGGGGACGTCTCCCACTAGAGCTGACAGGATGCAAGGCAGTGGCACCAGGGGATAGAGGGCTGGGCTGGGCTGGTCCTGGCCTGGTGATCCCTGGCGCCCTGTGTCCTTGTGTCAGATTCTGGCACAAAGTGACCCCAACTCGAGCCCCACACTCCAGCCCCCCCAAGTCTGGACCTGCGGACCTTTTTGCCTTTGCCTTTTGCTTTGCCCTTCTGATTGCTGTTCTTGACCGCCACCGCTGCCCCCTCCTGCTCCTGCTCCTTTGTTCCCTCCTCCGAGCCTTTGGGTGGGCCTGGCATGGGGAGGAAGAGGCCCTCAGCTCCTCAGCTGCCTGGCTGAGACTCGCTGAGACCCTACCTGCAATGCGGGAGGGTCACCCCGTGTGGTCAGTCTCTGAAGGACCAAGACACCTGCCTGGGGCCACACAGCTGTCAGCAGGACCCCACATCCCCTCAAACTCAGGACCTTGCCCTTGCCAGGCAGGTGCTTGTGCCACTGAGCTGTATCCCTGGGCTCTGCTTTCTTTTTTGAGACAGAGTCTCATTATGTAGTGCAGGATGGTTTTGAACTCACTATGTAGCCCTGCATGGCCTCAAACTCACAGTGACCCTCCTGCCTCAGCCTCCCTGGTGAGCCACCTGTTACAAAGGTTCCCAGCTCCCACCTCAGGGCTCCCACCAACGCCAGGCACCAGAGGCCCTGTCACCACCTTTCTTCTTCAAAGCCTTGGTAGCAGGACCGCCTTCCCTGACCAGGAACAGGGCAGCTGGGCTTTTCTCCTCTGCCGCTGGGCTCCCTGCTGAATCCTTTTCAGCCTCCTCAGGTCCTGCATGTGTGGGTACAGAAGGGTCAGGTCACATCCTCCACCGCAGCCAGAGTCCCCTGTCCTCCTGGGGTGGCCTCACCTTTCTTCTTGGTCTTTTTCACCCTTGTGCCTTCCCCAGCTTCCTTCTTAGTGCGAAGAGGCTTCTGGGGGGGCTTGGGGCTTCCCAGGTCCCCTGGAAATGGGAGTCGGGGACAAAGAAAGGGCTGACTGGGTTGTATAGGGCCTTCTGGTCCCCTGGCCTTCCTCTGGTCTTCAGGGAGATCAAAGGCCTAACAGGCCTTGCAGCCTGCCTCTTGCTTGTGTTTCTTCCCTGTGAATCCAAAAAAGTAGTGGACAAGCCAGGCACCGTGCCACATGTCTTTAATCCCAGCGTTCTGGGAGGCTGAGGCAGGAGGGTGGCGATTTCAAGGTCAGCCTGGGCAATTTAGCAATTTTGACTCTGCCTCAAAAGGGGGGCAGCTGGGGATGTAGCTCAGTGTGCGGGCCCTGGGTTCAGTCTTCAGTACCCTGCTCCTAAGAGTGCCAGACAAAGGTAGGAGCTTAGAAAGCAATTAGTGAATGAATGAATGAATGAATGAGTTAATGAATGAGGAGTGAGTGCACCCTAGGCCTTCCCCAGGCCTCTGGAGCCTGCCAGACCACCCTCTCCCCCAGGAAGCCTCCCTGGCCACCCCTGCTCTGGCCTTCCAGGACCCCCGGTTCTAGGTATGGGGACACAGGCTGACTAGGGCCTCTGGCCGAAGCAGCTCTTAATCACTGACTTCTTTTTACTGAATCATTTGACATCTTTATAAAAATTGAAACAGGATTTCACACTGAGTTAAGAAATCCAAAAATCACAAACCAAGTCCTCTGCCTTCCCTGGGCTCCCAGAGCACCTGGGGCAGGGGCAGGCCTGGGGTGGAGGTAGGGGTGAGACGTGAGGACCGTGGGGTGGGAGCCCCAGAGGAAGCGCCCTTGGGTCAGGGCGGTGGAGAGTCACTGGCTAGGCCCCTGTGTCTGCGACCCCAGCCCTGGGCCACCCCACTGCGGGCCGTTCTCCTCCGGCCCCAGCACCCACCCCTGGGGCCCTGGGCCTTGGTCCTCTTGTCCCTCTTGTCCCCAGAAGCCTTGTCCTTCGGGGGCTTTCTGGCAGGCTTGGGACTTTTCTGTTTCTTTTCTTCATCCTCTTCCTCTTCCTCCTGGTCGTCGCCCTCCTCCCCCTCCTCTGCAAACACAACCTCCTTCCAGTAGGGGGTTGAGGACCCTTCTCTGGGAGCCCAGGGGTCAGCAGGGGCACAAGCCCGCCCTCTGGGAAAGTCAAAATGGAGGGGTCCCCGAAGTACTTGGGGTCTCAGACCTTCCTACGGGGCGGGATCTCAGGGCGCCCCACCCTCAGGCCCCGCCCATAGGACCCACGCTCCAAGGTCCCGCCCATCAGCCCCACCCACGCCACACTATTAGCCACGCCTTTTATTTAAACTCCACCCCACCACGCCCACCACCAGTCCCTGCCGCGTGCAGGCCCCACCCCCTCAGGGCCACGCCCACAGCCTCAGGCCACGCCCCCGCCCTTGCAGCGCCCTGGCTCCCCTTCGCCAGTTTCCAGCGGCCCCTGCGCTTTCCCTATCCTTGTCCTTCTCTGTTCCCCACCCGAGCAGAGCCGCGTAGTGCTGCTTCGGATTCCTAACTGTAGCTTAAGGCGAAACCCTCAGTCTCTCTGGGCCTCAGTTTCCCCATCTGTAAAATGGGAAAAAGAACCAGGGCAGCAACCTGGGAACCAGGCGTCTGCGCTCGCTTTTCGGGGTCCCCCCACCCCGCTCGCTCTCACCGTCCTCGGCGTCCGGGGCCCGGGCCACCAAGAAGGTATCGCGCGGGTCGCGCTTCTTGGCCTTGGGGTCCCTGAGGAACCTGGCGTAGACGGCGGGTCCGGGGTCCGGGTCCGGGTCCGGGTCGGGGTCCCCTCGCGACCGAGCTCTCCGCGCTGCGCGAGACTCGGGGTTCAGCGCGCGCCCCGGGGACCCCAGCCCGCCCCGGCCCCCCCGCCCACCTCCTGGTTTGCGAGGTTTGGGTCCCGCGGGGCCCGGGGACCCGGGTGTCTCCGTCTTCTTCTTCCTCAGCTTCTGCGTGTGGGGGCGAGAACGAGGGTCGGGAGGGGGCAGGAAAGGGGGTTCCGAGGGCCGCCGGCGCCCGCTAATCCCTTGAGCCACCAGAAATAGCAGCGGATTATCCGGGGGGCTGAGGCAGAAGGACCCCCTTCCCGCACCCTGGGCCCCACGCCTTGAAACACCCTCTTCTGCACCCCAAAACTCCTCCACGCTAGAACTGCAGGCGCGGAGGGAGGCCCGCCTCTCTCAGCCTCCCGCCCGCTTCGGGACCTCTCCGTCCCTCCTGGAGCCGGTGCCCTACCTGTTTGGGGCGCCGCTGGGCCTCCGGGCTGGGGCCGCCCTCCTCGTGCCCGCTGCAGGGGAGCACAGGGACCAGGTGTCCGGCCGGCCCGGTCTGCGGGGTCCCTTCCCTGCGCTGCGGGGTGGCGAGGCGGGGAGGGGAGAGGCCGGGTACCCACCTGTCGGAGGCCCACACCTCCCGCAGGGTCTCGTCCTGCAGCGGCATGGCGCTGCCCTGCCCGGTCCTGCCCCGAGCGCCTGCGCCTCCGTGCCCCACACCTCTAATCTGGGCTCAGCCTCGCCCCAGCTCAGCCGGGCTGGGCTCCGGCCCTGGGGGAGGGGCACCCGCCTCGACCCCTCCCGAGGGGACAGGAGGCCGAGCCTGGATGCGCCCACCTTCCCAGAGCCCAGCAGCCACAGGACGGGTGCCAGGGGTCTCCACCCCCGGAGTTTTGGGTCGGAGGTGCGTCTCCAGTCCTTTTTTATTGATTTAGTTTTTTTGGAGATAGTGTCAGCTATGTCATTAAGTTGCCTAGGCTTGGCTTTAACTAGTGATCCTCCTGCCTCAGCCTCCAGGAGGACGGATCACAGGCGGGCGCCTCCACACCTGGCTTCCCATCAGTTTTATTCCAGCGTGTTGTTGTCACTGTTTACTTTGTAGTTTTTGTCCCTGTCTTACCGCGCCGAGTGTGTAAACCCAACGCGATCACAGGTGTACACCGGTGTGTGCACGGCTCAGCTCTCACACCTGCGGCCCAGGCACCCCAGGGGGTCCAGGCAAAGCAGCGCTCTGCTGCCATGGGGCTTGGGGCAGCAGGCCCTGGGCAGGACTGTCACACGTTGGCACGGCGTTGAACAACGCACACAGCACCCCAGTGATACCTGATGGTAGTAATTCATGGTACAGTCACTTTTCCGGGTGTGTAGGTCTTCCCTTGCCGTGGGCGGCACAGTAGTTATCATTTTTTTGTGATTGTTTTTGAGACAGCGTCTCAATAAATTGCCCAGAATGGTCTTGGGTTGAAGAGATCCTCCTGTCTCAGCCTCCTGAGTAGATGTGACTGCCTAGCTTATAATCCTTTATATCAGCAACTAGTAGGGCATTGGATGTCATCTTGCAAATATTCTTGTTTTTTTCCCAAAAAATATTAATAACAGCTGGGCATGGTAGTGCACACCTGTGACTTCAACACAATAAGAATTCAAATTTCAGAAAAGCACTTACATTAGACTTTTTTCTTTGCAGTGTTGGGAAGCCAAGCAGGTTCTATACCCTCAGCCTACATTTGATTGAGTTTTGAGCATCCATTCCAAGTATTTTACCTTTTAATTTTAATATTTTAATTTTAAGTATGTCACTTCTGAAAACACATGAAAAACAACTTTAATTTTTTCTGTTTTTTCGTTGTTTTTTTGTTTTTTGAGATGACCTTACTGTGCAGCCCAGGCTGGCCTTGAACTCTCAACAATCCTCCTGCCTCAGCCTCCCAAATGCTGGGGTTACAGCTGTGCACCACCACACCTGGCTCCAATTTTAATTTTTAAAACTTCAAATATCTCCTCTAGTGACTTCCGAGGACAGTGCAGTGGCATCTTGTGTACCCAGAAGGCAACGGTTTGCTTTAATCCTTTGCGTATTAGCGCGGGCCGAGCTCTTGACAGGTGCAGAGGGGATCAGGGCACAGCCTGGGGGATAAGGCAGAAACTGCAGGGGTGCAGGCTGGGGTCGGATTGTCTGGGGGGCTGGGCGTGAAGATCTGGGGTGCAGAGAGGTCCGTTCTGAAAGGGAGCTCTGAGAGAACCGCTGGTCCCTAGCTTTCTACTCCAGTACCCAGACCGCAGGAAAATCAGGCTCGGCTCTGTAATTACATCTTGTTTTTGACTCAAAACCATATTTCTTAACCTGATCCCTGCCATTGCTCACCAGGCTCACCTCCATGTGGAATTTTCACCACTTTCTAAAATTAAATTCCTGCAGGCCACGGCAGCCCATGCCTACAAGACCAGTGTTTGGAAAAAAAAAAAAAAGACCAGTGTTTGGGAGGCTGAGGCAGGAGGATCTCTGTGAGTTTAAGGTCAGTCTGGGCTCCATGGTGAGACCCCTGTCTCAAAGAAAAAAAAAATTAAATTCACTCTGATGGGCCAGGCAGATGGTCCCATGCCTACGCCCACAGCATGAGACGTGAACCAGCCCATAGGTGACGTGAACCTGCACGCCACAGATAAGGAAATTGAGGCCCAAGTCCCCACAGGACTCAACCTCAGGCCTGGCTGGCTCAGCCTCCGGGGTGCAGAGGTGACAGAGAGGCTGGAGAAGGACAGCAGGGGTTTGTGGCAGCCGGGTGACTGCATCTCAGCTGTGCCCCGCTGGAGCCGGCAGGAGTTTATCAGACGTGACCCCGCCCGGTCCATCGGCCCATCCTGTGGCCAGGTCCAGGCGGCCCGGGACAGGTCTGACCAAGCCTGATGTCACCAGTCCCTGCCTGCTTTGAGCTGCTGCCCCACACGGCCTGGGGCCGCTGTCTTACCAGGCAGGGGCCACCCAGGGAGAAAGTCACCACGGGGCTCTCCCGGCTGTGGGCTGAGCAGGGTCTGGGCCCAGCTTGGCCGTGACCGCAGTGTGGCCTCAGTGTTAGTTTATTTATTCAATTAGAGACAGGGTCTTGCTATGTAGTTCAGGCTGGCTGTGAACTCGTGGTGATCTTCCTGCCTCAGCCTCCTGTCTCTACATGGGAGGCCCCTTCATGGTGAGGCAGTGTCAGCCCCAGCCCTCCCAGTTCCCAAGGATCCAGGGCTACAAACAGCAGAGCTTCAGGTACCCAGCTCTCAGCCCCGGGGGCAGGGTGGAGTGAAGATCAGAGCAGATGACTGTGCTGGGCTTTAAAATGCCGATGTATGTGTGCGCGTGTGCACACATGGTTCTGGAACATTCTAGGCATGTGCTGTGCTGCTGAGCTACACCCCTAGTCCTTTTTATGTTCAAGCAGGATCTCTATAAGCGGCCCAGGCTTGTCTCAAATTTGAGATGCTTCTGCCTCTGCCTTCTGAGGAGCCAGGTTACAGGGGTGCACTATGCACCCAGTGGTGCATTAGAGGGGGACATCTGTACAGACAAAGAAAAACAAGAAAAGAGGAAACAGGGTAAAGTATGAGGAACAGAGGACACAAGTTACCACAGACCAATGAGGGCAGGCTTGCTGGGAAGAGACACTCGATGCCCATCTGGGGAGGTGAGGGGTGACCTGCATGGTATCTGGGAGAACACACCAGTCACTGGACCAGCAAGTGCAAAGGCCCTGGGGCAGGAGGTGCTGAGCCATAATCACGAACCAGCCTGTGAGTCCTGGCAGAGAAGCAGACCAGGCCAGAGAGGCACACGGGGCCCAGAGATGGAGGTGGTGGGCAGCACGGGGTTCGGGCAACGTGGGGGCGTCACAGGTTCTGATCAGAGCCAGGCACATATATGGAAGCCTACACAGGGACAATGCCTGGGGATCCCTGGCCTAGCAGAGCGACACCGCTGACAAGGTCCCTGGCCCGTGGGGACCCCCAGGCCTGTCCACCGCACTCGGGCTGGGGAGGGAGGGAGGGAGGCCGGGGTGCAGTTCCCAGGACGACCAGCAGGCGGCGCTCCAGCCCAGGCGGCTCGCGGGGTCGCGCCTCCGCCTCCCCATAACCTTCCTTCTTCCCCCACCTTTGGAGTTGAGATGCCGAGGTGGCGTCCGTGACCGTGGAGGCACAGGAGGCCAGGGCCGCGGGGTCCCCGGAACAAACCCGGACTTCTGGGTGCTCGGCAGGCGCTGAGCGAGCCGTTCCCCGAGCCAGACCTGCAAAGCCTACGGGGACTGGGGTGGGGGCGGGGCGGGGACGGGGCAGGGGGGGGGAGGACGGCGTGGGCCCGCGGGACGCGGCGCAGAGGAAGCCTCTCTCCTGCCTAATATGCACCCATAAAAGAGAAATGAAGCTGGGTGTGCCGTGCACACCTGTAATCCCAGCGTTCTGGGAGGCTGAGGCAGGAGGCTCTTGAGTTGGACCCCAGCCAGTGAAAAAGAGACTTTAGCGAGGCCTCGTCTCAAATTTAAAAATAAAAAAGCCTGGGGTTGGTGTGCAGCCCGGTGGGAGGTCGCTGTGTTCAATCTCCAGTGGGGCAAAAAAATGAAAAAGAAAAAAAAAGCCAGCGATTTAGAGCAGGTTCTCTTCCTGGAGGGCTCGGGACCTACCTGCCTGAGGTCGCAAAGCCGCCTCCGGGCTGGTCCCCTCCGTCCCTGTGGTCCTCTGGGTCCGGACGCCAGGCCGCGCTCTGCCCTGTGACCTGGCCAAGCCACCTCGGGCAACAGGGTCTCGAAAGCTGTCTGCACTGGTTTCCTCAGCAACTGTGTCACAGGAGCACGCACACAGGTCCCCGTGGGCAGGTGCCGGATGCACAGGCCTCACAGACGTCCCGCAGTCTGCAGAGCACATTCCACACCCACGCGCGGGGCCCCGGGGCCCTGTGTGCGCTTGGAACCAGGCACTTCTCCCAACAGTGCTGTGCAGCTCCTCCCACGAGGATGGAGCGGGGACTCTTCGGATTCCCTGACGCGGAAGGACCAGAGCGGGAGGGGGTTCTAGCTCTGCGGGCCCGGCCTCTGGAGGTGGGTGCTGACCGCTGCGTGGGGATCTGAGCTAATGCTAATCCAGTGCGCAGGAGGCTGAGGCAGGAGGATCACTGCAAGTTCAAGGCCAGCCTGGGCTACATAAGGAGACCCAGTCTCCAGAGCAGAGCAGAGCAAAACACGACACAACACAACACAATCCAGTCCAACCCAACCCCAAACAAATCACGGTAAGGCCGAGCGCACGGAGCATAGGAAGCTGCCAGACACCAGGGCTCAGCAACTTCGCTCCCGGCAGTCTGGGCTGCCCCAGGTCCCTCTCGGAGCCATCAAAGCCCAAAGCGCCATCTCTGGAGGGCACCACCTGGGTGTGACTCCCTGTGAGTCCTTGGAGAGATGCGGTTAAAGAACAAAGTGGCAAAAACTGAGTCGTGGGGCCCGGACTATAGCAGCACCTCACAGCTGTTTTTCATCTTTATGCTTATTTATTACCTGGTCCTTCACACTGCGCTTCATGCTCAGCCTTAAAAAAATTTTTTTTTATTGTTTTATTTTAAGGCCTTCACTCAGTCACCAAATTGCCCGGGCTGGGTTCAACTTGTGACCCTCCTGCCTCAGCCTCCCAGAGTGCCAGGATTGTAGCCCGTGTCACCCCGCACAATGAGGGCTGTGCCCTTAGGAGTGAAGACTCAGGCCGTGGCACTCAGACCTCCAGCACCTTGATGGCTCGGCCACCCATTGCCATGGCGACGCCCCGGCCCTGTCATCACCGAAACTGCTCCACCTCTGACCCGACGACTCAGCCTCCTCCTGCGTCACACTCGTCTACCTGCCACGCTCCTGCCTGGCACGGCGCCTGCCCTCCTGGGGTTCTGCCTCCGTCCTCCCCTGGGTCATGAGGGAGCACACTGTCAGCCCAGGGTCGCTGCCCCGGCTCCGAGGAGCACATTTTCTGCCCCATGTTTCGTTGTGGCAGCGAAGATGCAGCTGTTCCTGAGGCCGCCCCAGAATATTTGGAAACGTGAATCACTATGGGGATTCGTGAGTCAGGGTTGATTTCTGTCCCTTGGGACATGCCTGACTGTCACCAGCGTCCCTCCCCTTAATGCCGATGCTCATGGGAATCCTGTGGGCAGTTTCCACCCCTTACAGCCTTTGTGGGAGCCAGAGTGGGGTGGGGTGGCTGTGCCTGTGATCTCAGCACTCGGGAGGCTGAAGCAGGAGGATCGCTGTGAGTTTCAGGCCAGCCTGGGCCACCTAGTGAAACTGTCTTAAAAAGCAAAATAAATCAAAAGCCTTTATGTGAAGTTTAATGTGAATACAGAAAATCACACCACAGCTGAGTGCGTTGTGAGGAAGTCAAATCCATCTAACCCCGGGGACACTGTCAGCTCCTTACCGTGTCCCTGCCTCCCTTCAGAGGGACCCAAACCGCCCTTGCTTCTGCCCGAGCCACCTTCAGAAACAGCAAGCGACCTTCTCCACCGAGCCAAGTTCTCACCAGGCTCTGGGTTGGGAGAAGCCTCCCGCCACTCCAGGGCTTCTTCTAGGTTATTTTTCTTTTGCTTGCTATTTTATTTTATTATTTTATTTTTTTTGGTATGGGGGTTGAACTCATGACCTCACACTTGCCAGGCAGGCGCTTGTGCCACTGAGCTAAACCCTGGCTTCTTTTGCTTTTTGAGACGGGGCCTCGCTGCTTAGTTAGGGCTGGCCCTGGGCTTTGGGCGATCGTCCTGCCTCAGCCTCGGCAGTGCAGGGCCGGCCTGTGCTCTTCTTCCCCTGTGCTCTTCCGGTCGGACGGACGGGCGGGATGACCCGGCTGCCCCGCCGGCCGGCGCCCCCTGCTGGCCGCGAGCCGCACCAGCTCGGCCGCCGCCCGGCCCTCCGGCTGCTCCCCGCCGTCCTCCTCTGAAAAGTTTATTTTCCCCATTCGGTTTGACTCTTTTTTAAAAACACCAAGTCACTTCACTTTGAAAACATTTTCATTGTATCAGCCCGTTCGCAGCGCGTGGCGGTCACGTTCATCACGGGGAGTCGGTCTGTGAGCGCGGCACGAGGCCCTCCTCCCTCCCCCGCCTTCGGGCCCTTCTGCAAAGAACTTTATCTCCTGTGTCTACTCCCTTTTATTTTGCTCTTTCCTTTACTTAGCTTTTTGGCCTCTCGTAGAAGAGAAGCAATTCCTAAGCTCGTGTGTCTCATGCCCTCACTTGACATGACGGTCCCCGGAGATGACTCAGGCGTCCCCTTCTTCACGGCAGCATAGTGCTCCACTGCGTTTCCTCACCATTGCTCCGTGCGCGGCATGCGGGCCCCTTCCGAGATTCAGCCAGTGCGGATCGCGCAGCCCGCCGTACACGCGGCTGCACGTGTGTCACAGTAATACGAGGTCTTTCAGGAAGATCCCTGGGAGGGGAATGGCTGGGATGAATGGAATTTCTAGCTTTCGTGTTTTGAGGAATCTCCACACAGATTTCCATAGCGGCTGGACTAGTTTACATTCCCACCCGAAAGGCAGGAGGGTTCCGCTTCCCCCAGGCCTCACCAGAATTGATTATTGATTTCTTGGCGATGGCTATTCTCTCTGGAGTCAGATGGAATCTCCGTGTGGTTTTGATTCGCATTTCTCTAACGACCAGTGAAGCCGGACAATTTTCCATGCACTCACCCGCCATCCGCGCTCCTTCGTCTTTGATGTGTCTGTTCAGCTCAGTTGCCTCATTATGACTTTTTTTCTTCAGCAAATAAATGAGAACAGTGCTGTGGATTCTTCACACCTCTCACTTATGGATGGAATTACATGCACAAACTCTTGTGTGCATTTGTCATAAAAATATGACCATGTTACACACACATACATTACTCTGCTGCACCCTTTTTACTGGCTGTGTCGTACTCCATGACATGAACATGCTTGGTTTCTCTGTTGGGTCTGGTTCTGGGACAGATGCCATCTGTCCTCATGTGCTCTTGCTTATTTTAACAGGGTCAATCTCCAGGTTCGACTTGGGTTAGAGGGCGTGTAAGTTCCAATGTCACTTGATATTTCCAGATTACTTTCCAAAAGGGCCATCATAAAACTCAACAGCAGTGAATGAGAAATTTCCCCTGCATCCTCTGGAGCCGTACATATCGTCAAGAAATTTTGTTGTTGTTGTTGAGCTCCGGGTTTTGATAGTAGCACACCATTAACTTACATTTCTGACATATGCTAAGATTAAACACCCTTTCATAGGCTCCCGACTCACCTTTGCTCTGCCGAGGACTGTTTCTAACCCTCTTCTTTTTCCCAGAGGATTTCTGCCTTTCTCTTATTGATTTGTAGGAGTCTTTGTATAATACAGATATTAACCTGTTCCCTGTCTCGTGGATTTCAAACGTTTTCCCATCATGTTAGTTCCTTTTGGCCTGTGATGAAGGTATCTTTTTTCATATACAATTTAAAATTTTATGGAACCAGTTTGGGGTAACAACAGCGGGTAGCCAAGGAGATGTAACTGAGGCATGGTTATTGCTAAAATTTTATGTAACTAAATATGTTGACTTTTTTCTTCTACTTTCCAGTTTTCTGGTCTTGGCTTTAAAAGTCTTTCAGAGCTGGGGGCGGTGGTGACCAGATAATCCCCAGATACTGTGGAGCTGAGGCAGAAAGATCTCAAATTTGCACCTAGCCTGGCTGATTTAGTGAGAACTTGCTTCAAGGTAAAAAAAAAAAAAAAAAAAAAAAAAAAAAAATGGTAGAGCTTTGCCTGCTGTGCACAAGGCCCTGAGTTTTATCCTTGGTGCTACCAAAAAAAAAAAAAAAGTCTTTGAGAGTATGTTTTATATATTGTATATATTCTTTGTGTTTGTTTGGCTGTGGTGAAAAGTGGGGTTCATCTCGTTTCCCCCGGGGGCAGCCTGTTGGGTCCACATCCCCTCTTGAGCAGAGCCACCCTTCTGGTCCCAGACTGCACATCAGAGCTGTCTCGAACTCTGCCCTGTCGTCTCTTCTGTGTTGTGACTTCCTTGTCATTTTCCTGGCCATTCTCGGGAGGGTGCGGGCAGGGTGGGAATTCTAGACGGGGCCGTCCCCCAACCCCGGGGCCAGCTGGGCAGCAACAGCTCAGCCCCTGGCCCCCCCGGCAGCCCCTCCATGCTAACCCCCTGCCTGGTCCCCTCCTCCCTCCCAGCTCCCTGCTGACACCTGAGGGTCCCTGTGTGCAGAGGTCCTGTCCCATCTGTCCCATGTGTCACCCACCATTTCTGGTCACCATTGCTTTGGACTCACCTTCACCTGCTTTAGCCCCCGGCCTGCTTTTCAATTTTGCTAAATCGCTAAGTTGCCCAGGCTGGGCTGGAATTTGCCACCCTCTTGCCTCAGCCTCCCAGAGTGCTGAGAGCCACCACCCTGGCTGGTCAGGGGGTGTCTTGCTAGGGTCCCTGGTGGGCGTGTGCCTCAGTTACCCACTAGCTTGGTGGTGTGCAATGTTATTTGCTCACTGTCCTTGTGGGTCAGCCTGGGGCTCAGCTATCCAGCACTGCTTTCCAGGTCTTTCGGCTGTCACTCCTGTGATGGCATCAGCTGGTGACCTGCTGAATGACACGGCCACCTTCCTGCCTGCAGGAGATCAGCCTGGCTTCTTTGTCCAAAGTCTTGGGACATGGAGAAAGCAGAAGAGGGGACTGCAAGGCTGTGGACGCTCAGGGTCACCGCTGCCAGCTGGCCTGCACAGCCGGCCTGAGCTGGCGGGGGCGGAGCAGCCTCACCCCTGATGGAGCTGCAGTCGGGCTCCCTGCACAGGGCATCAGTGTGCAGCGGCAAGTGACCACAGCGTGGTGGCCAGTGAGCAGGTCTCGGGCTGCCTGGCTGTAACCCGCATCCAATCACAGCCTCACGTAATGACACCGAGACGCCATGCTGCCTGCTGTAATGCAGAAGCAGGAAGCTCGGAGTACAGGAAGAAAGAAGGGGGAGAGAGCAGTTTATCGCCTGCACACACTCCCATTCCATCCGTGGAATGTCCCAGCAGGCACCCAGCACTGAAGCATTTCAAACATGTGAGGGGACAAGCCGGGCATGGTGGTGCATGTCTGTAATTCCAGCACTCAGGAGGCTGAGGCAGGAGGATCGCTGCAAATTGTAGGCAGCCTGAACTACAGAGCGAGACCTGTCTCAAAAACAAAACAAAACAGCAACAACAAAAACCCGCAGAAATATGCAAGAGGAGTGTCAGTGTCGTCACAGAGCTGCGTGCTGACCAGGTATCACAGGCAGGCCTGTCATGGAGGCAGGCTCCTATGTTTCCTGGGAAAGATGGAGCCCTGCACCTGAAATGACCGGGTGTCCATGTTTACTTACGAGGGATGTAACGGGCTGGAGAATCCCAGTCGGAGTGCTCGGGTCTGCATAGACCTGACGGTGTCCCTACGAGTAACAGAGATGAGCTGGCTACTAAAATACCATGTGACCTACAGCACAGAAGGATTCCAGCGGTGGTGGCCAGAAGCCTGGCCGAGCTCTCCCAGGCACGGTCACGAGCTCGCAGGCAGCTCGAGGCTCAGCGCCCCGTGATGGAGTCGCGGCCGGGCTTCCTGAGAGGCAGGATCTTGTCCCAAGCATGCGGCAGATGTCTCCAGAGCTTCCTCTAGGGAGCCTGCAGCCACTTACCAGCTTGTATCTTGAGGAAAGAAAATGTTCTCAGATCTTTCAGAGATCATTTGATAGGAGCAAGGCTTTAGATTCCTCAGGAAGGCCCCGAGTGAGTCAGCGGTGGGAGATGCAAGGCCACCCCGATGAAACCACATTCTAGAGTAATGGATTCCTCGCCACTGGGCCAGTGCGCTCAGCTGGTTTCTGTGGTGGCCAAAGGGGCTGTTTTGGCTTAGCACAGGGCTTGCTAAACCGTATGTCCTTGGGTCAAATCTAGTCCTCCATCTATTTTTCCTTTCTTTTAATTTACATCTTATTTATTGAAAATTCTTTCAAAAGGTAAAAGTGAATACACAGTTGAAAGTAACTCTAGACTGACCATGCCTTTAATCCCAGCATTTGGGAGGCTGAGGCAGGAGGATCACAGCAGGTTCAAGGCCAGCCTGGGCCACATAGTGAGACCTTGTCCCGAAACACAAAACAAAACAAAACAAAATGAAAACAAAACTTTCCAACCTACAGCTGTCCAGGCTCCCTCCGATGCATCCCCTCTTCCAGACTGCTTTCTATTCCAAGGCTGAGCATCTGTCCATGTGTGTTCTGCATAACCCAAGGTTCTCTGGATAGACTCCTGTGATTTTCTTCTAGAAGTTTTACAGTGTTAGCTCTCACATTTAGGTCTTTTATCCATTGTGAGGCATTTTGTTTTTAGACACATTTAGGGACTGGCTATGAAATTTAGGCTGGGTGGAGCTGGGGATTTAGGTCAGTGGTATAAATGCCTGTCTGGCAAGTGCAAGGTCATAAATTTGATCCCCAGTACAAATAAAAAAAAAAACTTACCTAGGGGCTGGGGATTTAGCTCAGCAGCATAAGTGCCTGCTTTGCAAGGGCATGGTCATGAGTTCAATCCCCGGTACAAAAAAAAAAAAAAAAAAAATTTAGGCTGGGCTTGAACTCACTAGGTAGCTCCAGGCTGGCCTTGAACTCAGTGATCCTCCTGCCTCAGGCTCCCAAGTGCTGGGATTACAGTCTTGTGCCACCATACTTTGAGTTGATTTTTGTATATGATGTGAGGTCAGAGTCCAATTTTTTTCCTTTTCTGTTCTTTCTTTCTTTTTTTTGGGGGGGGGGTTTGGTACCAAGAATCAAACTCATGACTTTACACTTGCCAGGCAAGTACTGCACAGTGAGATAAATCTCCAACCCAATTTCATTCCTTTTTTTTTTTTTTTTTTTTTTTCCAGGAATCAAAGTCATGACCTTGCACTTGCCAGGCAGGCATTTGTGCCACTGAGGTCTATATCTGGGCTTTTTTTTTTTGGGACAGGGTCTCACCATGTAGTTCAGGCTGGCCTTAAACTGTCTGTGTAACCCAGGCCCACCTTGAACTTATGGTAATCCTCCTGCCTCAGCTTCCTGAGTGCTGGGACAGGTGTGGTATAGGTGTATACCACCATGCCTGGCTTTCTTTAGGTCTTCTATGATTCCTGTGAGTAATGTTTTAGAGTTTTCAATGTACATATCTCACACTTCTTTTATTAAATTCACACCTAGTTTATTATTTTTGATGCTATTGTAAATGGAATTTAAATTTTTTTTCATTTCTTTTGGCCAGAACTGCCATCTTTGAGTAATTTGCCAAAATGAGAAACACAGAGGGAAAGAGGGGAACCCGGTGTATGTTTTCCAGGGTTTCAGAAAACATGGGGTTGTTCCTTTGGCAACACACATGCAAATCTATAAAAAGGGCGATACTGTAGACATCAAGGGCATGGGTACTGTGCACAAAGGAGTGCCACACAAATGTCACCATGGCAAAATGGGTCTATAGTGTTACCTAGTATGCTGTTGACATTGTTGTAAACAAGCAAGTTAAGGGCAAGATACTTGCCGAAAGGATTAATGTGGGTACTGAGCATATTAAACACTAAAAGAGTCACAATAGCTTCCGAAATGTGTCAAGGAAAAGGATTAGAAAAAGAAGGAAACCCGAGAGGTTCTGGGGTTCAGCTGAAGCACCAGGGCACCCGCCCAGAGAAGCGCGCTATGTGAGGACCAGTGGGCAGGAGCCTGAGTCGCTGGATCCTGTCCCTGGGAATTCAGGGCAGAGGCTAGAGAGGGAGCTCTGCCTTTCAGTCCCTGATGGGCAGCGGAGTGTCCCAGGGCCTGCTTTCAAAAGTAGGCCTGTGTCATAGGGGTGGTTTTCATACCTGAGCAGCAAGCAGGCAGCTGTGAGCGCCTTTATCTCAGAAACAAGTATTTGGAGCAGATTTTCATTCTACCTATTTAATTGTGTGGGGTCTTTACTCTTCAGTGTTTTTCTTGCTGAAAGATACTGCCTAGGTATTGTGTAAGTGTAAACCCAATGGCCATATATTTATGAAATATTTATATTGGCTTGAACATCCTGTAAGTCACGGAGGAGCTGGGCGTAGTGGCACATTCCTGTGATCCCGGCACTGGGGAGGCTGAGGCAGTAGGACTGTCATGCATTCAAGGCCAGCCTGGACTACACAGTGAGTTTAAGGCCAGTCTAAACTACATGGCAACACCCTGTCTCAAAAAAGAAAAAAAATCACCGCAGGAGGAAAGATGTATCCAAATAAATGGAACTCACTGTGTGGCATTTCAGTTCAATATTAACAGTTAAATATTCAATTAAATTGTTGAAAGCACACAAAAAACTTTTTTGTCATTTAATTTGCCCCATTGCTAATGTATAGAAATACAATCAATTTTTTTTAATCCCAGAAAAGTCTGTTAACGATCGATTTCTATATATTCACTTTGTGTGTGTCTGTGTGTGTGTGTGTGTGTGTGTGTGTGTGTGTGGTACTGGTGATTGAATCCAGGGCTTTCACACTGGGCTACAACCTCAGCCCTTTTGAAATTATTTTTGTTTTAAGATAAGGTCTCTGGGGCTGGGGATTTAGCTCAGCGGCATAAGCGCCTGCCTTGCAAGTGTGCGGTTGTGAATTCGATCCCCGGTGCAGCATGGGGGATGGGGGGTGGGGGGTGGTGAATGGGGGGTGGGGGGGTGTTAGGGTCTCACTAAGTCTCTAGGTTGTCAGACTTGCAATCCTCCTCCCTCAGCCTCCCAGAGTGCTGGGATTAAGGTGTGTGCCACCATGCTCAGTTTGTATGTTGATTTCGTATGCTGCAACTTTGGTTTATTAGCTGTAATTTATTTTATTTTATTTTTGTAGTTACTGGGAATTGAACATGGAGGGTATGCAAACACTGAGCTACTTTTTAGCTTTAAAACGGTCTCACTAAGTTGCCAGGTTGGCCTTGACTTTGAGATCCTCCTGCCCCAGCCTCCACCCCTGCCTCATCCTAGAGGTGTCCTTTGTGTCTGTGACAGCTGACTGATTTCTAAGAGGCACGCTAATGGCTGTGGTACAGGCTGCCCCCCAATCTCTCTTGCAGCTGGGTGCAGTCACAGGCCTAGGTCGTGGCCGCTAACTGTCACACAGCAACTCTGAAGCAACGCTGACCCATCCCCCTTTACCTCAGCCTCCGACGGGCAGTCAGCTGTCGTAGCTGGTCTTAAAGGAAAGATCCACTGTGCATCCTTGTCAGTGGCATTTTACTGGAAATGGACACTCATTTATGTGTCATCGGCAGATTCAGGCAGGGATGGCAGTGGTGAGGGTTACAGCCAAGACCCTCTGGCCTGCGCAGCCTCCACTGCTGACCGTCTGGCCCTTTACAGGAAACTGTTTGCTGGCTGTCAGGAGCCCATCTTTCTGGAGTTGATTTTGGGGTGCCTGGTGTTGGAAGTGTCCCCAGCTTTCATTTTACTTGCATTCATTTCTGTCTCAGGCTGGCAGTGACTGTGTGGATTTGTGGTCATGGACCTTCTGACCCAGAAGAACAATCTAGAACACTCCTGTAATTTAACTTCCTGGTCTTGATTTCTCTGCTGAGTTTTTCATCTCCTCTGCAGCCAAGAGCTTCTGCCGTCTGTCCTCTCTCCTCTCATTTGTGTTCCCTGTCTCTCTCTGTCTCTCTCTCTACCACTCTTCTGCCTTTTTGAGACAGGGTCTCTCTATACAGTTCAGGCAGGTCTTGAGCTCACTTTGTAGCCCAGGCTGGTCTTGAACTTGCAACAATCCTCCGGCCTCAGCCTCCCAAGTGCTAGGATTACAGGCATGAGCCACCACGCCTGGCTCTACCGCTCTTCTGGTCTATGTCACCACAGACTGGCTCTCCTTTGCTGAAACCTCCTGTCACTGGAGCCGTAGCGAAGCACGGTTTGGTACCTGATTTTCCTCATTGACAGTGTTTCCTGAGCTCTGGGTTTGCTGCCTGTAGCAGACTCTTCCTTTTTATAGCTGAGTAGTATTTGATGGAAAGAATGTTCCGGTTTCCTTATTCATTCCCTCGTTCAGGGACATTTGGGTCAAGTACAGGTTTTTTGTTTGTTTGTTTTGTTTTGTTAACCAAACTCTTGCAATGGACAATTTCCCCGCCCTCCACAATTGTTCTATCACTGGATTGAAGGAGGAGCTTTTAAGGCCAACTTCCAGGCCACGCCTCCCCCCACCCAGACACACCCTCTGGGGGCGGGGCTGATGCCCGCGTTTCTAACCAGTTCCCAACCCCTTGCAGTGGGCGGCAATCCCCCTTCCCCGTGACGTTTTGGGGTGCAGGGATGCACGAGCTGTTACTTTATCCTTTTCTTTCTGTACTAACTGCTCTATTCTCTAAGTAGCTTTTGTTCTCGAGTTCGTTAGTATTCAGCTTTCTTCTCTCTACTGGCTTTTGTTTCACTGAAGGTTTGTCTTTTTCTTCCTGAAGTTTTACTAAGTCCCTTATTACCTTTCTAATCTTTTCATAAAGTACAGCTTTTCACATCTTTCCATTCTCTTCTTCAATTTTCCCGAATAACAGGCTGATTTTTCCTCCCCTTTGATTTATACCTTTCGGATTGGATGATTCATGTGTGTGGTGTTGGTGGTGTATCTCGAGGCTGCCATCACGCCAGGCTACCACTGAGCTACACTGCTGGCCCTTTGCCATTTTATTTTTTGAGATAGGGTCTTGCTGTGTAGCCCAGGCTGGTCTTGTTTATGATTTTATTTTTTTAAAGAGAAAAAACACACACAGAGAAGAGAAAAACAAAAAGCAAGAGAGACCAACAACAACAACAAAACCCCCAAACAATAACATATAGGCTTTCAAAACAAGACGGTAGTAATTTAATTTAACTGTTGTTATATTGCATATTGTTATCTTCAAAAGAGTTGCTTAGATTACCAGATACAGACATGCAAAATTGATCTAATCATATGAGTATTAACTGTTCTTTTCCAAGAACTAATAAAATTAGTATAATCATCTTAGCTATCTTCTGTATATATATACATACACCTATCCCACCCATCCCAGTTATTTTCCCCCTTTGAGCAGTTTTTTGTTCTTTCACATTATTTACTGTAAATTTTGGATCTTACTTAGTCTTCCACTTTCTTACATCAGGGAGGCAATATAGCATTTACACAAGTGAGTCTGATTTATTTCACTTGTGAGTATGGTCTCAAGTCACATCCATTTACCTATAAACCTATAAAGGATCAATGTGATCCTTCTTCTTAGCTGAGTGGTACTCCATTGTATAAGAATACCACATCTTTTTTATCCATTCCTCAGTGGATGGGCACTTAGGTTATTTCCAAGATCTGGCTATTACAAACTGTGCTGCTATAAACATGGGTGCACATCTATCACTGTGTTATGATTTTTTTTTGTCTTTTTGAGACAGAGTCTTGCTATGCAGGTCAGGCTGGCCTTGAGCTCACTTTGTAGCCCAGGCTGGTCTGGAACTCACAACGATCCTCCTGCCTCAGCCTCCAGAGAGCTGGGATTACAGACGTGAGCCACCATGCCTGACTGTTAAGATGTTTTTAATTCTTCTAGGCGCTGGGGATTTAGCTCAGTGGCACAAGCACCTGCCTTGCAAGTGTGTGGTTGTGAGTTCAGTCCCTGGTACCCTGGCTGCAGGCCACTCGGGGTCGCCAGCCCCGGCTGCACTGCCCGTGGGGTGAGCCTAGTATCCAGCACACGCTTCCGTGACGGCAAGGACAGCACCACGCGTCCCCTCGAGCTCCCCTCGGCCCCCCCTTGCTGCCGCTGTCCCAGCCGTTCTGCACACCCTCCTCCCTCGGTGGCTGCGCCGAGGTCCCGAGCCACGTCTCCCTGCCGGAGCCACCTCTGCATGTCGCTTTTGATTTCTTTCCTCAGGGTCTCAAATCACATATACTCTAGCGCTCCTGCTTGGTCTTCTCTTTGCTTTTTCTTCTTTTCTTTCATGCTGATGACTGAACCTAGCACGTATGCACTGAACTGCATCCACAGGAAGCCTGTTTATTATTATTATTATTTTGAGACAGGGTCTTACTAAGCTGCCCAGTTGTCCTGCCTCAGCCTTCTGGAGTGCTGGACTGACAGGCCTGTGACCTCATGCTTAGCTGTTTTAACAATTTAAGAAGCACAGTTTCCTTCTCCTTTTGCTCCTTTTCCCCATCTCTGAAACCCCATTTTGCGTTCTCAGCAGCATCTCTTTCCCCGGATACCATTCAGTTTTGTCTTCTCTTCTGCACTGTTTAATTTTTCCTTCCCCTCGTCCCTTGGGTTTTGCCGGCTGCATTCACGGTCTCGCCTTCTCCTTGCTGGTTTCTGGTCTCTTTGTCGTGCTCTGGCTTTGTTTCTTCTTGCTGGGGACTGACCCCAGGGCCCTGTGTGCTAGGCACATGGTCCCGCCGCTGAGCCACACCCCCAGCCCTGGGCTCTGCTTTCACGCAAGAATCTTTTTTTCTTTCCCCAACTTGAAAATGAAATATTTGATCAAAATTTCACCTGCTTAGTGAACTGTTCTGGAACTTTTCTTCAGCTTTCATAGATTTATTCTGTGTCTTCCTTCTCTGGCGTCTGCTCAGACTCCATGGATTCTTCTTTGGGTACTCATGGTTGCCACAGAGGAGCTTTCCAGGTGGAGTAAGGCCTGGGGTGGCAGCTGGCAGGTGGGGCTGCCCCTGCCAGGCTGCTGGATGTGCGCCCCTCCGCCCTGGCCCCCCCCCCCCCCCCGCCAAATCTGCAGAGCCTCTTGGCAAAGACTAAGAGTTCACTGGTTCCAGAAGCTTCAGGAAATCTCCATGCAATAATTAGGTTAATTAAGTGACCACTAAACTACCAAGAGGAGACTTCCAGACACAACCAGAGCATAGGCTTTTTGAAACTGGTTTATGAAAGTCACTAGACGATGGAGAGTGGTGGCACAGGCATATAATTCTAGTATTCAGGAGGCTGAGGCAGGACTAGCCACAGTTCAAGACCAGTTAGACTTACATAGTGAGTTCAAAGCCAGCCTGAACTACATAGCAAGATCTTATTTCAAAAAACAAACAAACAAAATAAGAAGAAAAAGAAAATTCACTAAGCAAACAACAATTGCAACAAACCCAGAGGGAGAGAGAATTTTTTTTTTTTTTTTTGGTACTGGGGATCAAACTCATGACCACGCATTTGCCAGGCAGGCGCTTCAGCCACTGAGCTAAATCCTCAGCAGAAGAATCTTATTTCTAGAGTTGTCACATTTTATTTAAAGTATCTTTTAAAAGAAATTGAGAAATGAAAAGTCTCAAAAATCTATCTTCAGACAGGCCCAGTAGTTGGAATGCACCACCACACCCGGCTTGTGAGACTGTTTTATTTTTATTATTATTATTATTTGTCTTTTTGAGACAGGGTCTCGCTATGCAGTTCAGGCTGGCCTTGAGCTTACTTTGTAGCCCAGGCTGGTCTCGAACTCGCAACGATCCTCCTGCCTCAGCCTCCCAAGTGCTGAGATTACAGGTGTGAGCCACCACGCCTGGTGTGAGGCTGTTTTAAAATGAACTTTAAGAGAGGACTGGGATCCAGTTTAGTGTGGCTGGCTAGCATGAAAGAGGACCTGGATTCAATCCCCAGTGCTGCCCCCCCACCCAAAACCAACCCCCCCAAAATACCAACCACCCCCAAAATAAAATCTTAAAAACCTGCCTATAATCACAAGTGCAAAAATTTACTAGGGAGCCTTACAACAGGTTTATGCAAGAAAAAGAACCAGTGAGCGTGAAGAGAGACACGCTCTGAAGACTGCAGGGACACGAGTCAGACGCGCACGGCGCCCTCCGCGAGGGGCAGGCTCTGCGGAGAAGCCGCGGGAAAGATGGCGCCCAAGGGTGGAGCACTGTGAAAAATACTAATCTGCTTTGAGCAGGAAAAACTCAGAAAGCCAGCCCTGCACGCATCACACTCAAATCGCTGAAAGTGCTCCGGCCCCAGACTCAAGGCCCAGAGCACTGACAGAGCCCCGTGCAGCCGACTCTTGGTTTCCACACCGGCCAGTGCGCAGTTCCTGAAAACCGCTAAATGCTCTCGGTCTTCACTGATTTGCAGCGACTCGGTGGGGCGTCTCGGTCCTTTCCTGACTGCGATGCTCATCCCGCTGCCCCGCATGTTATTTCACCAAAAAACATTACTCAACCGAAAAACAAACTACTGAAAATCAAAGCCAAAGCGAATTTTTTTTTTTTAGTTAGAGCAAACTGTACCTATAAAGGCCTCTTCCATTCATTGTCTCCTGCCACCCATTGGCACAGAATACAGCGACCCCTGGGCTACTGGGAGAAGTGGTCACAGACTCAAAGCTACCCGAGCATTTCCGATAGCTAAAAACCAGGGGAGAGTGGGACAGGTTTACAAACGAGCAAAGGAAAAATGACATGGAAGAAAAAGGGTATGGAAACGAGCCTTGCGGAGGGGCAGCCGTTCACAAGGCTGTCGCCAACCTGAGCCACACAGCAGCTTGCTAGAGGCAGGGCCCAGGGACTGAGGGGCAGAGGACCGCAGAGACAGGGTCCTGCTGCTCCTCCTGCCAGCGTGCCCTGGGCTTGCCCCAGCCAGGATCTTCTGCAAGTAACAAACCAGAAGCAATTCATACATGAGGAGGCTGATAAGATTAACAATTAATCTCTCATCAGGAACTATGGAACCCCAAAGGCAGAAGGATAATATATTAAAAATGCTGAAGGAAAAAAAAAAAAAAAAGAAACTGTCAAAGATTAAAAAAAAAAAGATTTTCTACGTAGCAGAGAAATCCTTCAAAAAATAAATAAGAAAGCCAGGTGTCATAGTGTCACCTATAATTCCAGCTACTCAGGAGGCTGAGGCAGGAGAATCACAAGTACAAGGCCAGCCAGGGCAACATGGCAAGATCCTGGCTCAAAACAATAAAACAGACCCAGGATATATATAACTCAGTGCTCCCTAAGCTCTATTGTCAGTACCAAAAAGAAAAAGAAAAAAGCCAGCGGTTTAGTGCATGCCTGGAGGCCCGAGGTAGAAGATAGGGCGTGGCAAAACTGGCTGGGGCAAGGAGCGGAGCCTGTCAATCAAAGATCCCGGGGCAACATGAAGACCACGTATGTAGAACTTCTCAGGCTCTCGGTTCGCCACTGTGCAAAGCTAGGAGCGCCCTCTAGAGGTGGACACATAAAAAGGGTGGGCCACGGGGGAGAGCCGCTGTGAGCCGGTTTGCGCAGCAGCCCGCGCCGTGCCTGAACACAGCATGTACTATTATTTTTACTGCTGCTCTCTTTTTCTCATTGGCCCAAGTTTGCTCTGCGGACCTGGTTCCTCCCCTACCCATCTACCCTGCGCTTTTCAAGTAAGTTTTTTGGCACACTTATTGGCTTGTCTCGTCCGACTTTTTGTTCGAGGCAAGAAGAACCTGGAATACTTTGGACTGGTGAGCCATTTCCAAAGAGAGGATCCTGTAACGGTCACAGCTTCTCAGGAGGCTGAGGCAAGAGGGTGCTTAAACCCGCAAGTTCAAGACAAAACTGGACAACAGAGCAAGACTCTGTGCTCGAAAAACAAAACAAAATGACATATGAAATTTGCAAAATGGCAGATTTAAATTCTACCTTATTAATGACTGCATTAAATGTGAATGGATTAAATACCCTAATTATAGAACAAAGATGAACAGGACGAAGTTTTGACAATAATGTTGTCTCAAGGGTAGCGTGGATGCTTAGCATGCACAATGCTTGATGCTCTCACAGAAAATTCAATTATTTCTGTCCATAAGAAACACATTTTGGCAGGGGATTTAGCTCAGTGGCATAAGCACCTGCTTTGCAAGCACGTGGTCATGAGTTTGACTCGCCAATACCAAAAAAAAATTAGATTTAAAGACAGAAATAGTGGTGAATTATTTCTCTTTTTTTGGTACTGGGGATTGAACTCACAACCTCATGTTTACCAGGCAAGCACTTGAGCCACTGAGCTAAATTCCCAGCCCAAAGACAGAAATAGGTTGCAAATAAAAACAGAAAAATAAACCTATAGAAACAATAACTTCAAGAACTGGAATAGCTATATTAATATTTTAAAAATAAATTTTAAGATAAATGTTACTTGGGACAGACAAACCCCAACATTTTATAATGATAAAAGGGTCAATCCATCAGGAAGACAGCGATTATAAACACGTGTACCAGAACTCCAAGGACATGAAGTAACATTGACAAAATTGAAGGTTGAAATAGTCAATTCAATAATAATAGCTGGAGATACCACATTTTAAAAATTTCATTAAAGGATAGAACAACTAGAAGATCAATGACCACAAACAAAGCAGACTTGAACAACACTCCCAGGCGAGCAGACCGTGTAGGTGTTTATCAGACACTCCTCCCAGCATGCACCTGTGGGTGTGTGTGTCTGTGTGTGTGTGTCTGTGTGTGTGTGTGTGTGTCTGTGTGTATGTGTGTGTGGTACTGAGGATTGAACTCGGCGCTTCCACACTGAGCTACACCCCCATTCTCTTTTTATTTTAAGACAGGGTCTCTCCAGGTCACTGAGTTGCCCAAGCTGGGTTTGAACGTGCCTCAGCTCCCAGAGCCCTGGGATTGCAGGTGTGTGACACCGTGCACAAGAAACATTCTCCAGGATAAAAGTCTCAATAAATTTAAAAGGGTTTAAGTCACACGAGGAGTCATACAAAGTATGTCCTCTGACCACAGTGGGATGAAATCAGAAAGCAATAATGGAAGGAAATTTGGAGAATTCAAAATATGTGGAAATTAAACAACACATTCCTGAATAACCTATGGGTCAAAAAAGACAACAGAAGGGAAATTTAAAAACACTTTTAAAATGAATGCAACAAAAATGCAACATACCAGAGCCCGTGGGATGTGGTGACGTGAAAAGAAGTTAAGGGCTGAGAACAGCTACATTTAAAAAAAGAAAGGCCTGGCTGGGCCCAGTGGCACACGCCTGAGATCCTCCTAGCACTCAGGAAGCTGAGGCAGGAGCATCACTGTGAGTTCAAGGCCAGCTTGGGCTACCAAAGTGAGTTCAAGGCCAGCCTGAACTGCACAGAGACCCTGTCTCAAAAAAAGAAAAAGAAAAAGAAAATAACAATAAAAATAAATTTTAAAAATTCGGTTTTGAAAAGGTCAACGAAGTTGACAACACAAAATCTTCTCCTACCAGGTAGTCTGAGCCCTGCAGATCTAATGTTTCCGTTATTTATCGCTGCTCAACAGCCATCCCAAAACTCAGTGGCCTCACACAGCAGCAACCACCTGGTTTGCTGGAGTGTGTAGCTTGTGGGGGGGGGGCGGGGTTAGTGGGGTACGACTCAATGCTGCCCCTTGTGGTGGGTGTGGGGATTTCAGCCACAGAAACTGCCCCAGAATGGAATGACTCTAATAATTCATACCATGGAAGAGTCTGAGCAGTTAAAATAAATGAACTACTGTACAGATATCCATTGAATCTAGGCAACGTGAAATTTAAAAAGCAAGTGATTACTAGATTTGAGGGTACAAACAGTAATCCCAAAAATAACAGGATATAGTATGGTAATCATCCTTAATTTTCTATTAAGTCAATCTAAAGCTCTGTAAAACCTACACTGTTTTACCATAACTGATTGTAATCAAATCTGGTTTGTTAGATCTGTTTTGTATTGATAGATTTTATTCAAAGCTGTTATGATTGATAGTATCAAGTCTGAGAGTAAAGGCAACTGCACTTAAGATGACAAGATCCACTACAATATCCACTCTGGTTTGATTATTACCTGCCTTTGAAGTTTTATACTGTCTACAATGTTTTATTTTTTACTGATATTGTTATGTACTGCTGTATTCAATTATACTGCTATATTCATTTATGCCTGTTTTTCCCTATATATAGAAAGGATAGAAATATATGTAGAGACTCATGTATGCATAGCTGTTTACACTCTCACTGTTTGACAATCTACTTTGTATGCTTTAATTTTGTAACTTGAACAACTATTTCTAAGAGGACAGTATGTAATTTATCAACTAGTGATTTCTTATTGTTTATCTTTTTTCTGAAATTCTGTATTATCTCTACCCTTTACATGCTTTTTTTCTCTTTAAATAAAAATTTAAAAAATTTTTTTAAAAAAGCAAGTGATAAGAATATCATGCTTTGAAACTTTAGACAATGAA
This sequence comes from Hydrochoerus hydrochaeris, assembly GCA_004027455.1. NCBI lineage: Eukaryota > Metazoa > Chordata > Mammalia > Rodentia > Hydrochaeridae > Hydrochoerus > Hydrochoerus hydrochaeris. Next base: position 135,932 of record PVLA01001758.1, on the reverse strand, counting down.
GAATGCTTCTTTTTCCTTTCCTTTCTTTTTTTTTTTTTCTTTTTGAGACGGGTTTTCCTATGCAGTTCAGGCTGGCCTTAAGCTCACTTTGTACCCCAGGCTGGCCTTGAACTTCCAACAATCCTCCTGCCTCAGCCTCCCGAGTGCTGGGATTGCAGGATGCTTCTGACCCCAGTAGAGAAAAGGTTCATCTGAAGGATCCTGGGTAATTCACAGAACCACTCGGGGAGCTGCAGAACCAAGGCCCAGTATAAACCACGGGACTGAGGTCAGCCCCAGCCCTTCAGCTGCCATGGTCAAGACCAGTGGGTGGTGGCGGGCAACGGGGGACACCGGGGAACCCTCCCCCAAGTCTTCCACCTTTGGCAACTGCTGCTTCTCAGCACCACCAAGTTAGGAGGAGCTGGGGTGCTGCTGGCAGAGCTGAGGTAAGGGGCAGGTGGGAAGGGGGCTCATAGCCAGCAGGCGTGCGAAACTCACAGATTGCCAGTGGAATAGATGAGATCACTGTGGACCCACAGGTAGCAAAAGCACAGGGTCATTCGTGAGCGTAGCGCTCTGGGGGAGAGGGTACCTTGGAGGAGAGAGGGTGGAGAAGTTGGGGGCTTTAGCTGAATCTGTAACAGTTTCTTAAAAATGAAACCTGTGTAACAAAGAAGGCAAAAATGGTATCAGCTGGCGGGGCATGGTGGTGCATACCTGTAATCTTGGCTATCCAGGAGGCTGAGGCAGGAGGCTCACGAGTTCAAGAGCAACCTGGGAAATTTAGCGAGAGCTTGCCTGGCATGCGCCAGGCCCTGGGTTCCATTCCTAGGACGTAAGTTAACAAGTTAACAACTTATTTAAGCCTGGCAGGGCTATGAGGGAATCATTATTTTCTATACTTATCTCTATGTTAGAAATATTACTGATTTCGAATGCAAAAAAAAAAAAATCACTTCAACAAATCAAAAGTGTGTGCCAGGCTGCTCGGGTCTCTGCAGGAGTCTCCTACTGCTGTGTCCACAAGGGGGTGGAAGCTCCTTTGGCAGCATCCACTTCTGTGCAGACGTGTTTCCCAGCCTCTGTGTCCATCAGCTGAAACCTGGAGGGACGCACCGCAGAAGTTGTGATGTCACACTTGGCCAGAAGCTGGCTCCCGGGAAGGGGTGATTCCTTTCATTACTGGAATTCTAAGCCCCTTAACGTGCCTCCCAAGATAGTATCTGCTTTTGGAGAATCGGTGACAAAAACCGAAACAAAAATAAGAAACTGGGCAAATTGGACAAGAGTCCCTCCAAAGAAACTTTTGCCTGGATATTGATGGTACTGGACTGGTAGAAATGAACCTCCGAGCCTGTTTCTATACGGAATGTTTAGTGACAGGATACCAGTTTCTCCCTGCCCAACCCACCCCTGTAAGTATTTAGCAAATTATCTAAAGATGAAGGCTTTGGGGGGTTACCAAGCTATTCATCCTCCAGGGCTAGCACATGGCTGCTTGTTCTGGAGCAAATGTGAGCTTAGTAAATCCTAGCTTGTATCACTCAGTGACAGAAAACGAAATAACATAAAAATGGGCAAAGAATTTGCTACTCAGTGTCTATTACATTTCTCCAGAGTGGATACACAAACTGTCAACAAGTACTTGAAAAAATGGTCACTGTTACTAGAGACAGGGAGATTACTTTAAAACAAAGTCTTGCCAGGGATTTAGCTCAGTGGCATAAGTGCCCGCCTGGCAAGCTCGAGGTTGTGAGTTTGATCCCCAGTACCAAAAAAAAAAAAAAAGGAAAACAAAGTTTTTGTTAGTATGTGTTTGCGGTGCATAATGATTAGTTCATTGTGAGGAGTTGGTACCTGTTTCTAACACACTTTGATCCTTTTTATTCCCTTTTCCCCCTCTTTTCATCTCTGGAATCTCTTCCTATTTGCAGAAGATCTTTCTGTTTCCTATTAGCTATCTTTTAGTTTTGCTCTTAAATTGTTGATACATTGGGTTTCCCATGGAAGAGAAACCACGCAATATTTAAGATCATGTATCTGATTTATCTCGCTTAATACTATGGTCTCGCAGTGCTGCACGCACTCGCCTAAAGCTGACGGAAGGAAGGTGCCCTTCCTCACGCAGAGCACTGCTCCATTGTCCACACACGTGTTTCTGCATCCGTTTCTCCGATGATGGACGTACAGACGACCACTTTCCAGATTTGGCTGCTGTGAATTGCACCACTCTAGGCGTGAGCACCGTGGGTCGCTGCAGTGTGATGCCTTCAGCTCTTTTGAAAGATGCCCGAAGGGCTGGAGTGGGACGGGGAGCTTATTGCAGCAGGAGCTGCACATCAGAGCGGTAAGACGCCGCCCCACACCCTCAGCAAGGTGAGAAGAGAGTGGGGAGCCCTGCGAGTATGCAGGAGAAGAGACTGCCGCGCCCTGAGGAGACGCTGCTGCTCCCAGTCACAGGGTGCTGGTCCCTGAACAGCGCACAGGCTGCGGGAGAACAGGTACACACAGGACACAGAATTCACGGTATTATTTATGACGGTCACCCAGAGTGAAACACAAGGAAGTGCAGGAAATCCGTCCCCACATTAAAGACCTGGAGGATCCAGCTCAGGGCCTGGATCCCACAGCAGTGTCCTGCATGAGTCCAGCTGGAGGCCTGGAGCCCACGACAGGGGCTCCCACAAGTCTGTCAAAGGTCAGCGGTGGAAGCTAGAAAGTCCGTGGCAGCAGGACGAAGGATCTGGGCCGGCAGCCAAGGGTTCTGCACCGGAGCAAAGAAGCAACACTCAAAACAAGGACCAGGGCTCCCCTGAAAAGGACCACAGCCAGCCTCAGTGACAGCGAGGACCTGAGCTCCTCCGACGATGAGAACAGCTGAGTTCGTATCAGGAAGCCAGCCTGACAGCTCCTCCAGAGAACCGCTGGCCTGACAGCTCCTCCAGAGAACCGCTGGCCTGACAGCTCCTCCAGAGAACCGCTGGCCTGACAGCTCCTCCAGAGAACCGCTGGCCTGACAGCTCCTCCAGAGAACCGCTGGCCTGACAGCTCCTCCAGAGAACCGCTGGCCTGACAGCTCCTCCAGAGAACC
>PVLA01001758.1:32169-132759 GCA_004027455.1 Hydrochoerus hydrochaeris | reverse complement strand
ACGACTCACGTGGAATTACCGTGCAATCAGCAGGTCCACTCGGGTGTGCGCGTCCAAAAGAACTGAGAGCCGGGTCCTGCAGAGAGGGTGTACGTTCGCGTTCACGGTTACTTTACTCACAACAGCTCCGAGGGGCAACGGCCCAAGCATCCCTCCCGGATTGGATGGGTATACAACGGGTTAGGCAGCTTCACAAAGCAAACGCTGGCGCGCAGGACCCCAAGGGGCTGTGCTCACTGAGACAATCCAGGGGCAAGGACACAAATACTGACTCACTTGTGTAAAGTGTGCGGAGTAGCTAAGTTCCTAGAGGCCTAGGATGGTGGTTAAGGGGCTGGGTTTGGTGGGGGTCGGGAGTTGTTCTTAGTGAGGATAGTTTCAGTTTTGCAGGCACAGAAAGCTCTGGAGATTAGTTGCACAGTAATGTAAATTACTCAGTACGGAATGGCGCCTTTTCTATATTTATTTTTATTTTTTGGTGTTTTTGAGACAGAGTCCGACTGCAGTTCAAGCCGGTCTTGAGCTCACTTTTGTAGCCCAGGCTGGCCTCAAACTCACAGTGATCCTGTGATCCTCCTGCCTCAGTCTCCCAAGTGCTGGGATTACAGGCATGTGCCACCACCCCCGGCAAATGGTGCATTTTAAAATGGTTAACATGAATCAGTGTTGTGCGGGTGGCTCCAGTCCCAGCCACTGAGAAGGCTGAGGCAGGAGGGTTACTTGAGCCCAAGAAGTTTGAGGCCAGGCTGGACAATATGTCAAGATCTTGTTACAAAACAAAGCAAAACAAAAAGCTAAGATAGTAAAATTTATGTTCTTTAAAATTTTACAATTACAAATTTTAAAGTTAAATACATACCAGCGATCTTTGTTTTACAAGCAGGGAAACCGAGAGCAGGACTAACCTGGAACTCCCACCAAGTCAGAGGCCCCGGCTTCTCCCGAGCAGAAGCTACCGCCCCACTGCCGCGCTGCCCCACAGGACCACACCGCAGAGCTGCAGCGCTGTCTCACTTGGCCAACTCAGTGTCCCCTGCCAGCTGGGTGCTGAGGCTGGGGTCCCCGCCAGACGGTGGCAAGGCCAGTTCATCGCGTTTGTTAACTCAAGGGGGCCGACCTCGCCGTGGCCCTCTTTCCCACAGCCGGCCCGTGTCAGCAGGACATGGCTGGGTTCAGGGGAAGCAGAGACAGACAGGCAGACAGGCAGACAGGCAAGGCAGAGAGTGACTTCTCACTTATACCAAGCTGCTTACTATCCCAGGGAGGGATGCTGGTGCAAAGGGGTGGGGGTCCCCAGGGTGCTGGGGAGGCGACGCCTCTCTAACGGGTTTCTAACTGAGAAAAGCACGCTTCCCTGCAAGTCAGTACTTCCCGGCGGCCCGTAAGGCACAGTGTATCTGGCAGCTGCTCTATAAAGAAAGGAAGCTGCAGACGGGGCTCCCTGTGCCTAGCCCTCTGCCCGGCACCTTGGAGGAGTGAGGCTCCTCTCCCAGGAGATTCAGATTCTGCCATCGAGGAAACCTCCCAGGCGGGGCCTAGGCCAGAGGCCGGCGTCCTCGGGTGGGGCTGGGGTGTTCCACAGAGGGCTCTCTGCAGCCTGGGTGCCAGGACCCGAGTGTGAGGTGAGGGCTCGTGGGTGCTGGGCAGAGCCTCTGGGGTCGGTGTGGGTGGGTCAGGCTCAACCAGGGCTCCATGGAGCTGTGTGGACAGGAGAGCTGGGGCGGCAGCTCTCCTGAATTTCCTCTTCTGGAGCCCAGTTTTGTAGGAATCAGCAGTAGATGGCAGATATTAGGCAATGGTACAGTGACCTGTAGCCTCATGTTTCCTTTTCTTTCTTTTTAAATTGTATTTTAAAGAGAAAAAAAATTCAACGCGTGATAATTGGGGGTAACAATGGTAATGCATTGCAGATTATTAACTTCAAATCAGTTACTCAGAGTACAAGACTTCTGCATTTAATCGTAGCAACAATACTAGCACATACATTTCTGCTCAATGAGCTCAGAGAAATCAGTAGTATAACTATCTTAACCATCTTTTATAAACATAGTTTCTATCAGCTTCTCACACTAGTGAGACAATATAGTGTTTACACATGAGTGTCTGATTTATTTCTCTTGTGAGTATGGTCTCTAGTTGCATCCATTTACCTATAAAAGTCTCCAGTTTATCCTTCTTTTTGGTACCAGGGATTGAACTTACAACTGTGCACTTGCCAGGCAGGCGCTTCTGCCACTGAGCTAAATCCCCAGCCCAAGTTTATCCTTCTTAATGGCCGAATAGTACTCCATTGTAGAAAATGCATCTTTTTTTATTCATTCCTCAGTTGATGGGCATTTAGGTTTGTTTCCAAGATCTGGCTATTACAAATTGTGCTGCTGTAAACATAAGTGCACATATATCACTGTGGTACAATGTTTTTAATTCTTTTGGAAAGATACTCAGAAGGGGCATAACTGGGTCAAATGGGATCTCCTATCCTAGTGTTTTGAGGAATCTCCACACTGATTTCTACAGTGGTTTCACCAGTCTACACTCCTACCAACAGTGGAGAAGGGTTCCTTTTCCCCCACAGCCCCTCTGGCATTTGTTATTGGTTGATTTCTTATCTTTCCTTTCTTTTTTTCCTGTCTTTCCTGTCTCACTATGCAGTTCAGGCTGGCCTTGAGCTCACTTTGTAGCCCAGGCTGGTCTTGAACTCGCAGTGATCTTCCTGCCTCAGCCTCCAGAGTGCTGGGATTACAGGCCTGTGTCACCACTCCCAGCCTTTGGTTGATTTCTTAGTAGCCATTCTTTCCAGGGTGAGGAGAAATCTTAGTGTTGTTTTAATTTGCATCTCTTGAATGACCAGTGATGTTGAAATTTTTTCATATATTTATTTGCTGTTTGTCTTTCTTCATCTGAGAAGTGTGTGCTCATCTCAGCTGCCCATTTTTGGATTGAGTCTTTAAATTTGGGAGGACTGATTTTTTGAGTTTTTTATATGTTTTTAATAGTAATCCTTTGTCCAAGGTACAGCTGGAAAACATTTTCTCCCAGATTGTGGGTTGTCTCTTCACTTTGTCAATGGTTTCTCTTGCTGTGCAAAAGCTTTTCAATAAGATGAGATCCCAGTTGTTGATGCTTTGTGACAGTTCCTATGCAATCTGAGTTTTGTTCATAAAGTCTTTGCCTATACTTATGTCTTCAAGAGTTTTGCTGGGGATGTAGCTCAGAGGCTTAAGCGCCTGCCTGGCAAGTGTGAGGTTGTGAGTTCAATCCCCAGTACCAAAAAAAAAATAAAAAATAAAAAAGTTTTACCTACTCTATCTTCCAGTAGATTTATTGTTTCTGTTTTAATATTAAGATCTTCGATCCATTCCAAATTTAGCTTAGTGTATGGTGAAAGATATGGGTTCAATTTTAATCTCTGGCATGTGGACAGCCAGTTTTTCCAGCCTCATTTATTAAAGAGGCTGTCTTTCTTCCAGTGAATGTGTTTGGCACTTTTGTCAATGATAAGGTTGCTTAGCATGTCTAGAGTTGTTTCTGCATCTTCTAATCTGTTCCCTTGGTCTTTGGGTCTGTTGTTTCACCTGTACAATGCTGTTTTTTGTTTTTTTGTTTTTGTCTTTTTGAGACAGAGTCTCGCTATGCAGTTCCGACTGGCCTTGAGCTCACTTTGTAGCCCAGGCTGGTCTTGAACTCGCAGTGATCTTCCTGCCTCAGCCTCCCGAGTGCTGGGATTACAGATCTGCGCCACCATGCCCAGCTTTTTTTTTTTTTTTTTTTAAATCACAGTAGCTTTATAGTATAATCCAACTCAGAGATTGCAATGCCCCTATCTTGTCTTTGTTGCCCAGGATTGCGTTTGCTATTTTAGTCTTTTCCGGTTTCAGATGAATTTTAGGCTTGTTTTCTCTAATTCTGTGAGATATGCTATTGGAATTTTGATTGGGATTGCATTGAATCTGCGTAACAGTTTTGGAAGTAGGGCCATTTTCACTATATTGGTTCTTCCTACCCAAAAGCACAGGAAGGTGTTTTCCTGATTTCTCTCTCAGTGAGTTTGCTATTTATATACAGGAAGGCAACTAATTTTTGAGTGCTGACTTTATATCCAGCTATACTACTAAATTTGCTTATTAAATCTACCAGTTTTTTAGTGGAGTTTTTGGGATCTTCTTTGTAGAGTATCATGTCATCTGCAGATAGTGATAGTTTGACTTCTTCCTTCCCTACCATTATTCCTATTATGTTGGGGTCTGTGCCTAGATCCCCAAACCCCCAAAAAGGGGCATGATAAAGGCTCAAAGGAATGAGACAAGCATCATGATCTTTAGGGCTGCAGGAGGACTGAAATCCTTGGCAGAGCTCATAACTCTGCTAGTTGGCTGGCCGCCCGGCTGACACTGGGCAGCCCATGTTTAATCAGCACCAGCGAGGAGTTGAGCGGACAATGGAGGAAACCTGAGCAGGACCTTGGGAGGGGTTCACAGACCCCTCAGAGCAACAGATGGTGCTAATTAAGGAAAACTACCCAGAAAAACCTCCAGGTGGCCTCAGCTGTGGTCTATTTGCCCCCTGAGGTGTCTCCTCATTCTCAGTTCAATCATGCCCGGGCCACGCCACAGCCCTGCATGTGTAATCAGACTCAATGGTCTCTAACACTTCTATTTCTTTCCCTTGTCTAATTGCTCTGGCTACAGTTTCTAGGACTATGTTGAAGAAGGGTGGAGACAGTGGACATCTTTGTCTTGTTCCTGATTTTAGAGAGAAAGCTTTCAGTTTTTGTCCATTTAGTGTGACTGTGGCTGTTAGTTTGCCGGAGATGGCTTTTATCAGATTGACATGAGACTGTCTGTTCCAATTTTTGTAGTTTTTTTTTTTTTAATCATGAATGGGTGCTGCAATTTGTCAAAAGCTTTTTCTGCATCTATTGAGATGATCCTGTGATTTTTGACCTTGGCTCTGTTAATATAGTGAATTACATTTATGTATTTACATATGTTTGACCTTCCCTGCATCCCTGGGATGAATCCCACTTGGTCATGGTGTACAGTCTTCTTGACGATTTGCTGCATTGTTTGCCGGTTTCTTACTGAGGGTTTTTGCATCTATGTTCATTAGGGAGGCTGGCCCGTAATCCTCTTTCTTAGTTGGTCCTTCTCTGGTTTTGGTACCAGGGTAATGCTTGCTTCCAGGAATGAATTTGGGAGTATTGCTTCCCTTTCAATTTCATTAAAGAGTTTGAGAAGTAGTGATATTAGGTCTTCCTAAATTTCTTGTAGAATTCAGCAGTGAATCCATCAAGGTGTGGGCTTTTCTTTGTTGATAGGTTTTAAATTACATCTTTGATTTCATTGATTCATACTGGTTTATTAAGGATGTTTATGTCTTCTTGATTCAGCCTATTTTTATTTTTTTTGATTCAGCTTTGATAATTCATGTTTATAGGAATCTGTCTATGTCTTCTGTATTTTCCATCTTGTTAGGATACATGTTTTCAAAGTAGGTACAGATGATCTTCTGGATTTTTGCAAGTTCTGTTGTGATTTCACCCTTTTCATTCATTATTGTGTGGAGTTGAGACTTTCCTTTCCTTTTTTGGATAAGGTTGGCTAAGAGCTTATCAATTTTATTTAATGTTTCAAAGAACCAACTCTTTGATTCATTGATTCTTTTTTTTTTTTTTAGTCTCTAGTGCATTGAATTCTGCTCTGATCTTTTTAACTTTCTCCCTCATATGAGCTTTTGGCTTAGCCTGCTTTTCTCTTTCTAGAAGCGTGAGGTTCACCATTAATTTGCGCTTGCTGTGTTTTCCTTATATGGGTGTTTACTGCTATAAATTTCCCTCTGAGGACTGCTTTCATTGTGTCCTATAAGTTATGGTACGTTGTACTGTCATTGTATTATCATTCAATTGTAAAAACTGTCTAACTTCTTCTTTAATTTCATTTGTGACCCATTGGTTGTTTAGGATAATGCTATTTAATTTCCATGTGTTTATGACATTCTTGTGGCTTATTTTATTGATTTGCAATTTATCCATGCAATTGATTATATGCATGGGATAACTTCAGCTCCTTTGCAGTTATTTAAGTGCGTTCTAGGAGCCAGTGTGTGGTCTATTTTGGAGAATGTTCTATGTGCGGCTGAGAAGAATGTGTATTCTGACGTTGTGGGGTAGAACACTATATACATCTACTACCTCCATTTATTTAAAAGTTTGGTTCAGTTCTAATATTTCATTATTGATTTTTTTGTCTAGTTGAGCTGTCCTTTTGTGACAGTGGGATATTGAGATCTCCCAATACAATCTTTTTTTTTTTTTTTTTTTTTGTACCAGGGATTCAACTCATGACCTCACACTTGCCAGGCAGGCACTTATGCTGCTGAGCTATCCTTGCCAATACATTTGTACTAGGGCTTATTTGATTTTTCATGTCCATTAGTAATTGTTTATATAGTTGGGTACACTGGTATTTGTTGCATATATATTTATGATTATTATCTCCTCTTGGATTGTTCCCTTTACAAGGACGTAGTAACCTTTGTCTCTCGTAATCAGTCTTGGCTTGAAATTTACTTTGCATGCAAATACAATAGCTACCTCTGCTTTTTTTCTGGGTTCCTGTCACATGGAGTTTGTTTTCCATCCTTTGACTTTCACTCTATGAATTTCTTTTTGAATTAAATATGTTTCTTGTATGCAGCAGATTGTTGGATCTTGCTTTTTGAGCCATTCTACCAGTCTGTGCCTTTTGACTGGTGAACTGAGACCATTTACATTGATGGTTACAGTTGATATATATATTGGCTTATCCTTGTATCATTTTTTTTTTTTTTGTCTTTTTGAGACAGGGCCTCCCTATGCAGTTCAGGCTGGCCTTGAGCTCACTTTGTAGCCCAGGCTGGTCTTGAACTCGCAACAATCCTCCTGCCTCAGCTTCCCGAGTGCTGGGATTACAGGCATGAGCCACCGCGCCCAGCTGTATCATTTTCTTGTTGGTTCCTTTTTTTTTTTTAGCCCCACCATTTAATTTCTTACCTCACCTGGTGGATTCATTTTGTTGGGGTTCATGGAGTTGCAGTCCTTGTTATTTCTAGAATGTCCATTAGAACATTTAGGAGTGCTGGTTTGGTGATCATAAATTTCCTCAAATGTTTTTGTCATGAAAGTATCTTATTTCTCCATCAATTTTGAAAGATAGTTTTGCAGGGTACATCAGTCTGGGTTGAAAGTTGTTTGCCTTTAGAATTTTCCTTGACTTGAGAGTTTGTGCTGAAAAGTTAGCTGAAATTCTAATGGGCTTTTCTTTATAGGTGATTTTTTTTCTCCCTAACAGCTTCTAGGATTCTATTCTTGTGAATTTCTGTAATCTTGACTATGATGTGCCTGGCTGCAGAAATTTTTTTTTTCGATCACTGCTTTGGAGTTCTATATGCCTTATTTGTATGTCAAATTCTCTTTCTTTACCAGGAAAGTTTTCTGTCATGATGTCGGTGAACATTTTTTTAATGTCATTTGTGGTATCTCCTGCTTGTTCATTGACTCCAATCAATCTTAAGTTATTCCTCTTTGTCTCATCTAGTAGCTGCTGGATTGATTTCTCATGGTCCCTTGCTATTTTTGAGAAATCTTTTTTTTCCTGGTCACTAACTTCAAGCCTGTCTTCAGTATCTAAGCTCTTGGCCTCAGATGGGCCTAAACTGCTTCAAGTATTTTTAATGAAACTTTTATTTTCCTGGACACCTGCTTGAATCTGCTTTATGGATTCCATTTCTTTCCTATGCTGAGCTTCCATAATGGTCTTAAGCTCATCTATTTTTTGTCTGTGTCTGTTCTGATGTCACTAAGCGTGCTGTGCATTCTGGTGATCTCTGGAGTTATCTGAGAGATTATTTCTGATTTCATTTTTTCCAGAGCCTCATTCAATTGCTTTGTTGTTACCGCTTCAGAGAAGCCTGGTGGGGCTTTCACACTGTCCCACCTCACTGCCCCCTGGATTTGCCTTTGGTGAACTTGCTGCCTGGGGTTGTGTTTTGTTTACGTGTCTTCTCATTTTATTTTGTTTTCTTTCTTTTTTTTTAAAGTTTAATTCCTGGGATGATGCTTATAAATTGGCTATCATGGGTGCTTTATTGCTAGTATTTAGGGCCCTGAGGTGAGGACTCCCTGTCGCAGGTATCTTCCAGGTGTGGCTGGTTTTTGAGTTTTCAGTCTGTTGGAAGAGCTGACCTCTTTGGTTTGTTGAAGGTGGGAAGTTGCTTGTTTGGCCCCGTCCCTGGTTCCCTGGTCCTGTGCCACAGTATTTTCTGAGACCTTAGTCACTCTCAGTCATGGAACACCAGGACCAATAGCTGTTTAGAACAAGTAAATCAGTTTTGGCTACAGTGGTACCAATAGCATCAAACACAGTCTAGAAAATGACAAACCGAGCTAACCCTTAATTTTCCACTTTTAAGCAAATGAACTAGATTTGTGGATGTATAACAAAAGCTAACACAAACCAGGAAATTATATGCAGTTACAATCATATGTCACTTTTGCCCTCGGGGGTTAAAATTTAATATAGTTGAAGGAGAAAATAGAGAATTTGGAAAAGAGGAGGAAATGGTTAGTCGGGTTGGGAGGAGGGAAATCACACTAACTTTGGCAAACTGGTATAGAAGCTGAAAGGGAGCAAAGGAAGAGAGGAAAAGAACAGAACGCAACCAGAGAGGCCAGAAACCATGTTCAAGTCTATATAAAAACAAGGTCAAACAATGAGGAAAGAAAGAAAAAACCCCTAAAAATAAAAAATAAATGTGAGAGACAGAAGGGAAAAGACAGGGGAAAAAAGCCCCCTTCCAGGTTTGTCCAGGTTTGTCTGTGCTTTCCCTGGCAGACGACCCGCGGGGACAGGCCGGACTCCGTCGCTCCATCCCAGCAGGCCAGCAGCAGCTCTTGCGGGGCAGGGGGTCCCCTCAGCGAGCCTGCTCTTTCTGGTGGAGCAGAGTCACATTTGGCTCACCGTCTGCTGAGCACCTTCCCGGGGTCTGAGTTCTGCTGGCAGCCACTAGAGGGAGCCAGACGCAGTCCTGAGTGCTGGTCTCAGCGGCCAGCTCCGAGCCGGCCCCAGGCCATTGTTTTCTTCTGCGTGGCAAGAGTGGGGGCCTTGAACTCTCCACCAGCCAGTGCAGCCCCTCACGTCTGCTGCTCCCCTCCACTGCTGCGTCTCTGCAGAGGCTCCAGGGCCACCAGCCATCACTGTCACCATGGTTGTGTCCGCAGGTTCAAACCCCTCCTCTGCACCCTGAGTCCCCCTCAGGGGCGCTCCCAGCTGCCTCCTTTTTCACTGGTTTCCCTCTGCGCTCTCCCAGGGCTTCAACTCGCGCTTCAGGTTCCCCCGGGTCCAGGGCACCCACTTTCCCCTTCTTGTCTTCCTCACGTTGCCGTATGCCAGCAGAGGGTGACTCTCCCAGAGGCACTTTCTCTGCTGCTCAGCTCCGTCATCCTCCCAGACTCCTCATGTTTCAGTCTGTCTGTGACCTCCCCGAGCCCTGGTCCTTACCTCGGTGGCATAGCGCCAAGTTCACGGCAGACTTAGGGGCTGGCAACGCCATCCGCTTCCCATTTGATCTGTTCAGGCTGCTGAGCTGTTAGCAGTTGTGACTAGGAATAGAGCTGAAATCTGTGTGTCCTGAAGACCCCGGACCCATTGTGCAGTGAGGACCACTCAAGTCAAGGTGCCACGGGTTCATCACTTGGAAAGGAATTCAAGACACAAACCAAGCTGCAGCGTTAGCTAGAATATGGCTTCCATGTCTCAAGAGCTAAATCGCAGGAATGAAGGGCCAATGAGAGGCCACCTTATAAGGACAGGAAGCCACCCGAGCATGTCACAGTGCCCATGTAGGTTTCAACTTTGAGTCTGGAAAAATAAAATCAGGAATCCTCTGGAAACATCACTGTGAGCACATAAAATAGACCTCAAATCAGCTAAGTGGATTAGCCAGGTGCCGGATGCTAGCATCACCTACCTGCTCTTCTGGTCTTGTTTCCTTGGACAGAAACTTCAGGGGGACGACAGTAAGCCAAGCCGTGACACCCACGGCAAGGGCTCCTGAGGACACACGACCCAAAAGCAGCCCAAGCCGGGATATGTAACACTGCGAGCAAGGTCTAGACACCTGTGTTGGTAAGACCTCAACTAAGCGGGGAGATGTGGTCAGAATCCCGTCCCTCCAGCCTTTGGGCTCAGCCAGGACCACATGAGGCTGGTGTGGCTCTGAGGGTGGGATGACACAGCAGCCACACCGTGTCCCTCTGGAAGGTCCGTGGGAAGAGGTGATATGCCTGGCTCAGGGGAGGAGGAGCCACAGGTGGCAGCAGTGGCCATTTCCACCTGAGGCTGCAGGGCTTTTCCTCTGCCCCGTTCTTAAGAGCTGATTCCTCCCTGACCCTTGTCACCGCTGGGTACACAGCACAAGCATGGAGGTCCTGTCCTCCAGCTAACGTGAAGGAAAAGCAGGCTTCCCCACCACCGCCACATGCGAAGTGGCCGCTCAGCCAGTGGAGCAGGGCAGGAGCAGCCTCTCCCTGCTCCCGGCAGGTTCCCAGGTGGTGGGCGGGGAAGACAAAGTCCCAGCAGGAAGGTCTGGAAAGGAGAGGCCTCACACCCAGGCCCAGGGCCTGCTCTGAGAAGCAGAGCCACCTCTGCCGCCAGCACACACTGGGGGGGCCCCCACCCCGGCTTCATCCCACAGCACAGCGCTGTGCTCCAGGTCCACCCAGTGCTGGGGAGTCTGAGGGACCAGTGGAGTCAGCCCTCACTGTGACTCTGTAACGACATCAGGTGACACAATGACCATGGCAGCTGGGGCACCATTCTGTCTTCCCCTTTCCTGCTTCTCCAGGATTTCCTCAACCCCGGCGCTCTGGGCTGCGCGCAAATGACCTCATCTCCAGGGTGCAATCACAGTGGTGTCCTTCCTGCAGCGTCCCAAGGCCACACGTGTAAGTTACTGGTCATTACAGAGTGACACACAGTGCGATGGCGGTCTCCAGGTTGTTGCATGTTCTCTATATCCTCCCCCACTCCAGAAATCGTCAGCACCAAGGACAGACAGACCAGAAGGGAAGCCCGGGGCCTCCACAACAGCGTCCAGCGCTGCAGGGTCCTTTCCTGCTCACTCCTGCACTTGCTGCTGTGCTGACGCCTAGTAGCCAGGTTGGGGGATTCTGAGTGTCAGGATTTTTATTAACTAGTTCTAAATTCCATGAACTTTGTCACCAGTGATGACAGTCACCTCAGAGTGGACTCCAATGGACTATGAAGAGGGGAGGTCACAGCTCTTCCCTGTCTCACCTGTGTGAGGCCTTGGATTCCATCTCCAGCACCCCAAAAAGAGTTCTTCATTTACTGCTGATGCTATGAACCAAATGACTGACTTCTTGGCTTAGGGAAAAAATGCCAATAATGAGATTTTATTAAAAAATACTTTAACGTCAAAGGAGTGGGGAGGGTTGATACAGAGGTGAAGAATCTGGAATGAAGGAACCTGTGTTGATGGCCAGGGCCCCACAGGAGGCGGCGAGCTGCCAGCTCTGCCCGTGGCCCCCCACCTCCTGTGGAAAGCAGGGCCCACAGGCTGGGCAACAGCTTCCCCTCGGGCCTTGGGAGTTTGTTGGAACGAGTGCCTGAGGAACATCGCCCGAGACAGGATTACTTAGACCTCACTTTTATTAAAGTAATGACATCTAAATTTCATTTCCCAACTTGACCCTATCTTAAAATCGGTTAAAAGGCAGAATACCTGCCGGCTCCTGAAAGACAAACCCTTCTCCTCGGCTGGTGATCTGGCCCATCTTCCCAGAGACGCACCATCCCTGCCTTCACCCCTGCACCAGGGCAGGGACGCAGCACCGTCACCTGCCATTTCCCAATGCCCCCAACAGGGTTTTCCAACCAACGCTTTTCCTGAAGACTCAGCAAAACCAAGAACAATGGAAAACAGCTTTTAAAAAAATTTATTGAAGGAACACAAAAGTGCATCTAAATGATCTTTTAAACCAATTTTTAAATTCATCATACAGACTCCACTCCATATGCACTCTAAAACATGCTCTGAAGACATTTTCTGATTTCTGTGCAACCCAGTTAAGAGTATGAATTTGATACAAGGATATGTGAAGCTTCTGTTCTTGAGTGGTGATGGCAGCCTGTGTCACTGCATGGACACGCACCCTCCCTTCCCCCAAACGTGCCGGCCAGTTCCCCTCATGCCCGTGACACGCACTGAGGAAACAGCTGCTGGAGGTCAGGTGAGCTTTGGAATAGTTTCTCATTTGTTACCTGCAAAAGGCTAACTAACCTTTTTAGGCTCAAATGTCAGTGGCCTCATTGGAATCATGCTCTAGTCAACAGAGCTAAAATACTAAAAGTTAATTAAGCACATAAGCAAAATCACTTTTGCTTTTTGTATTTTCTAGGCAAGACTCGGGCTTTATAAAGAAATATTTTATGAAGGTCAAAAGTGTGAATAGAAATCAGAGTGTTTTAGTTACTTTTAAAGGCAAAATCTCCCAATGTAATTGCATTTGTTCCACAGAGAAGGCTGGGATAAAAGGAAATGACTTGATTTTTAACTTTAAGGTCCTAACTTAGTAATAAAAATGTTTTCTTAAAACCACCATAAGAATAAAACAAATCTAAAATGTAACTGCCAGTGTTCTTTAGGATGTAAGAAAGTGAGATGTTCTAGTGGGCACATGACTCCTCGGGCTGCCAAATACTTTCCCGTGAGCATCTCTCTGGAAAGCCAGCCGTGCTCGGTCTCGTTTACTTACCCGTAAGGACTGACATCTGCTACACGCATGTATTTGTCTTAGGACCTGCTCTAACTCAATGCCCAAGAACTGGAGATTTCGGTGTGCTGTACCTGCACAGGAAGCTGTTCGCCTTTCACAACTCAGCCAGAACAGGGACGCTAGCAGCACAGGAGATAGAGCACCGGCCGCTCAAACCTGCAGTTAAACCCTTCATGCAGAACCAAAAACTAAGTTACTAAGCTGTAAAAGTGAAAATGATTTCTGTATGATAGAGGAGTGTGCAGCCCCATAAACCAATACGCATGTTTATGAGCCAGTAATTAAAAACAAGAGGAGGAGGAAGAGGAGGAGCAGGAGCAGAGGAGAGCTGCGTGGACCCTAAGTGGATATGTAGGTGCATCAGCTCCAGTCAGGGGCTGTAAGAACACGTTTTAAACTCTGAACAGCAAGGCTTCGAGTGGACACAAGCTGAGCAGCAGCAGCGTGGGCAGGAGGCCAGGGCACTACCACTGCTTCCTGAAACAGCACGGCAAGAAAAGCGCGCTCTGCCTGTGCTTTCCACATGCAGCAGCTCAGAATCCCTCCGAATAGGGAGAGCTAGCCCTGAACCCGTGGGCTCACTACCTTCCTGAAGGGTGTTTTAGGGATGACAGCAGGACTCCCCCAGGGCCAGGCTCACAGCGGGCTGGCTGAGGGGGAGCTGGGAAGCAGCCAAGTCAGCAAGCAAGTGGCCTCTGAAGCTCTGGCTTTCAAGTCTGTGACACTGCTGAGGAGCGGAAGGGATCCCCGAGCCCTCTGCCGCGGGTTCTGTTGGTTATAAATGCAAAAAGCTGCGTTCACAGCACATCGGCCTTTTAAAAAGTGAAGGCCTGCGCTCCTTCCCGCACCCGGCCCACGTGTCGGAAAGGAGAGATTCTGTGTTTCTTTCTGCAGTGCTATTAAAGTTCAAATGTAGACTCTAACAGTGCTGAATTGTTAGGATTATCTCAAGGGACCCTGCAGTGGCTACGGACAGTGACATGAACTAGAGCTGGCCTGGAGCCACCGGCTCGCTCTGTTCCGCTCCGGGTGGCGTGGTCCCACGCCACCCCTCAGTGAAGCCCCTGGCAGCAGCAGGGTGGCTGTTTGTGGGAAGCTACCAGTTGTGCTGTTGGCTTCCAGAATCACATAGACTATAACAAACTCGACACTCAACACTGTTCAGTCCTGAGCTGGGTGGCGCCCGAGGAGGAGGGGCTGAGTTCTTTGGAATCGCTTCCCTTTCTGGCGTGGCGTCATAGGTGGTCCTCAGGTTTCCCTTCTTCCATCCTTTTACTTTCTGTCCCCTTTTCACTGGTGGCCCCTTCTAAGGTCTTCTGGCTCATTGCTTTACTGGCCTCTTCCTGAGGAAAAAATAAGAAATCAAGCAGGTTAAAGAAAACAAAGGTAGAAACTCTTGGCTCCTGCAGACCTCACTACTCGGTTCTGTTTAGGCTGCCTGGCGGGTGAGGCAGGGGCGCTGCCCCGCTGGGCTGAGCGTGCCCTCTCCCGGGCTCCCTCGGGCTCGCTGGGGGGGAAGGGGGGCGCCTATAGCTGACTACCTTAGCCCACGTGGCATCGGGCTGCGGAGGGAAGCGGCACTTGGGACCAGGCATGACTGTGCTGCCCGGAGGCTGACAGTCTCCAGAGCACCCCAACTCTCCAGGTGATGTGCGCAATGGCGGGACTTCCTGCGAATACCCCAAGTCTCAACAACTAAGTATGTGGGCGAAAAACCCTGAGTGTTAAAAAAGTAACAAAAGCCTCAGGGCGTTTCTTATCCTCATGCCTGCGTGGACATGCCTGGGCCTCTAGTGGGCGGGGCCCCACTGCACCTGCAGGCCCACACCAGCCGGCGTCCAAGCTGCTGTGCTTCCCGGCGGCCCGCCCGCCCGCCCGAGGCCGCCCTGTGCTCAGCCCTCGGGAAGGCGGTGAGGCGGTGCGTCCCTGACCTGTGCGAGGCCCGCGCTTCCCGCCGCACCTTTGCGTCCTGCTCCGCGAACTTCTTGAACATGTTGGCGTAGATCCTGCGGTCCCGCTCGTTATGCTCCTTGGCCTTTTTCTGGCACACGGAGATCTGCAGTCTGGCGGCTTTATTCTGGGGATTGATTTCCAGTACTTTCTCGAAGTCGCCCTTGGCTGACTCGAACTCATTCATGAGCAGCTGGGCCTCGCCCCTCCTGTACAAGCCTTTCTCGTTGGCACTGTCCAGTCCCAGGGCCTGCAGACAGATGGTCTCTCTTAGAAAGAGGAGTGGAGCCCATCTGGCTTGTGGGGATTTTACTAAGAAATTCAGCAGTTAAATGGCTACTAATGCCATACACAAGGAGAGAGAAAACGGGTACTAAGAAAAGTGGAGCTTTAAACAATCACATGCTGACCAAAATATACCACTCCGGCTGAGTTCTGTGTTTAACGCAGCTGAGTTAACTTTTTATATTTAGGAGGGGTCCTCAAGAAGCCAATTTAAAAGTAAATGGCCAAGAGTGGCTGAAAACTTTCGGAAAAGAAAATAAGAGGGGCTTATCCTACCAAAGAAAAAGATTTACTATGAAGCTTCGGCAATTCCAAGTCTGACTAGCACATGGACAGACAGACAGTCACCAGAACAAAGGCATCCGGAAACACAGTCACGTGTGCTTCGGGCAGAGCACTCGTAACCGCAGCAGCAGGCTGAGGACTGACACTGTGATAACGGGGTTGGGCCGCGGCTACCCACACAAAGAGTAAAATTCTTCACGTTATAAATGCAAGAAATAAATTTTAGATCAACTTGCACACAACCTGCCAGCTATAAGATATAATCATTATTTTTATAATGTTAAAGTAGTGAAGACTTTTTCCTTGGGGGAAAAAAGAGACAGATTTGACTATGTAAGTATTAAAACTATAGGGAAAGACACAATCGACAAAAGACAAATAGGTGAGGAGAACAAAGGGTTGACAGAAGTATTCTATGACTGCTTCAATCAAAAGAACCGCTTCAGATAATGCAGTCAAAAGATACGAATGGAGGTGGGCAGTGGTACATGCCTATAATCTGTTACTTGGGAGGCTGAGGCAGGAGGGTGGTAGACTTGAGACCAGCCTTGACAACTGAGTGAGACTCGGTCTCAAAACAAAAAGCTGGGATGTGGGTCAGAGAGCATTCGGCTGGCATGGGTGAGGCCTTGGGTTCATTTCCCAGTATCAATGAAATGAAAAACCAAAAATGCACAAAAGCATTGCCTTTTGTTTTTCTTACTGCTTTATCTTTTAAGATGCGTCCAGGTCTTAGCTTTACACATAATATTACACGCACTATTTGCTGAGCCCAGACCCAGCCGGCATCAGGTGGGTAGAAGCGTCAGAAGGGCTTGTGATTGCTCACACACCTCCTGCAGGCTCAAGGTGGGAAGGGCAGCAGTGACCGGCGCGGCTTAACAGTGGAGAGGGCGAGGGTGCTCTGCAGCCTTAAGATTATTCCCACGTGTCCCACACGACGGCATCAGCTTCTGTGAGTGGGTGCAGGTTGGTGCTGCAGTCCTGCAAAGCTCAAGTTGAATCTGCTTTTTATAGGGAACCCTACGCGCCCACTCTGATAACAAACTCCATGGGTGTAAGGAAAGTTATGGTTGTAAACCACTTAATTTTATCAAAACTTTTGTCTAGAAGGTATCATGAGTACTCCTAAGTATTAGAAAAGTCTGATTGTAATAAAGAATCTTTTTGAATTTCCCGATTTATACTGAGAAACAACCCCAAACATGCAAATCACTATACAAAATGGAAAACTCGCCAGCTTCAGTGGAGGAGACGCGAACCCGGCTCTGCACGTCCACCTCGCAGAGACGCCTTTACCTTGTCGCAGCATTCCACAGCCTTGGCGTACTCTCCAAGCTTCAGGTAGCACATGGCCAGGTTCAGAAAAGCAGCGAGCAGAAATGATTCAGATGCTTTCAGCTCCTTCTCTGATAAACCATACTCCATCTCTAGCCAAGATACTATCTTCCCGTACTGGATCACCGCCTGCATGTATTTGCCTCCCTAGGAGAGAAAAAAGCTTGTATTTACTTCTTGTGCGTCACTCTGCCAAGGGGACAAAGGAAGTGTCGGTGTGCGCCTGACTCAGGACGCCAACCCTGCTCCACCCAGTGACCCGCAAGCATGGGAGCCCCGCACACAGCCCTCCTTCTGTGCCTGGGCGGCGCGCTGCAGCCGTGCGCTCCCGTGGGAGCCCCCGCAGCCTTGAGCTGGCTGATGGTGCACTAGTGCGGCTCACGGCTCCTTCCCACAGCTGCTCTGTTCCTTTGGTTTGTTCTTTGATGCAAACACTCACTGATCTTTCAGAAAGCGGGTGAGCAGTTTAGATTCCTGACGACAACACATTTTCTTCTCTCCTGGTGTTCGGTGCTCATAGTAAAACCCTGTGATCTGCAAGGGCCAGTACCAACGGCAGCAAACCTGTAGCCTAAACCAGACTGTGCCGAACCACTCAGCTCTGTCATCCGTGGGGCAAGAGCACCTCCAGGCAAGGCACGTGCAGGCGGACTGGCTGTGCTCCAGTGGGTTTTTATCAGTGTAGGTCTGCAGTGCATGATGACTGCGCTCCTCATGGGAAGCTGGTGCATACACACAAGCACATCCTAGTTCTGTTTACTTGCCCTTCCCTTCTCCTCTCTTCCCTTCTTGGCGCCACTCCCACTTGCTGATCTATTCCTTGTATTTTGCTCTTATCTATAGACACCTTGGGTTTCTCATATAAGAGAAATCATATAATATTTAAGCTCATGTCTTATTTATTTCACTTAACATTATGGCCTTAAGATACATCCATTTTCCTACAAATGATTCAAATTTATCTTTCTTTATTGCAGAGTAGTGTTCGACTGTGTTTAAATACATTTTTCTTTGTCTACTCATCTGCTGATGGACGTATAGGCTCTTCCAAGATTTAGCTATTGTAAGCTGTGCTGCTATAAACATGGGTACACGCATATCACTGTAATATGGTGTTTTAACTGTCTTGGGAAGACACCTGGAAGGGGAATAGGTGATCAAATGCAATTTCTAGTGTTAGTTTTTTTTGTTTTGTTTTGTTTTTTGTACCAGAGATTGAACTAATGACCTTGCACTTGCCAGGCAGGTGCTTGTGCCACTAAGCTGTATCTCCAGCCTAGTTTTAGTTTTCTGAGGAACCTCCAAACTGATTTCCACAGAGGTTGTCTTCCCACCAACAGTGTAGAAGGGCTCCTTTACCCCCTACCCCCTCGCCAGGATTTGTTATTATCAGATTTCTTTATGACAGTCATTCTTTCTGGGGTAAGATGGAATTTTCATTTCTCTAATGGGCAGAGATGTTGAATATTTCTTCATGTATTTATTGGCCATTTGTACTTCTTTTCCTGAGGAGTGTCTATTCCTTTCACTTACCCGTTTGGGCTTTTATTTTTTGAGGGGTATCTAATTTTTTTGAGTTCTTTATATATTCTAGATAGTAGTGGTCTGTTCAAGAAGTAGCTAGCAGAACTGTTTTCCTGTTCTATACACTGTCTCTCCACTCTGTGTCCTAGTGAGAGTTTACTTACAAACACAGGCAGTGGGAGAAAGTTGACACACAGCCTATGGATGCTGAGCTAAAGACAGTGGAAATATATGCAGCTGACTCCAGTGAGTACAAATAGTAACTATAGAACAACACAAATCACACAGATGCCAGTCAACTACGTGACACTAATATTCTCTTACTCGTGTTTGTTCTTAACCAATGACAATTCTAATAATTGTAAAATGCATGATATAAATAAAAAGCACATAAATATATACCTATACATATGCACACATGTGCGCTCTCTGCAAGAAAGTTTGGGGCTGAGACAATGTGTTTACTGCCATAGTAGGATGAATGAAAAAACAGAGTGATAGCTGGTAAAAACACAAAAATAGGCACAGAGGCGAGGGCGCCCCTTTGGGGGAGATGATTACAGGCCTGAGAACATAGATACACACCCCATGGAGTGGCAGAAAGCAGCCACACCCATTAGGACATTAGAGCCAACGATGTCACCAGATTCAGCACATTCAAGGCAGTGAGTGCCTCTCACTCCACACAGACTCCAAATCTCATCCAGTGCTTTGCATAAGAAGAGAACGGTAAACTGGGGGTGGAATGGGTCTAAGAGAAGGACTGGCTAGGAAGGGTTTGAATAGGTGCTGTAAGGAGCCCTGCCTGTAGAAAGGAGGCCCTGTTGTGGGTTTTCTAGTGGTGATGAGGACCTGGGTCTGCATGGGGCTATGCTACATCCCCTGGGCATCCTGTTTCATAAATCACTTGTTTGGATAAGAGCAATTCACTGACCACATCAGTTTTGCGGCAGAAAGTCAGTGCCGAAGGAGGCTGGGGTTATACAGGAGAAAGGTACTAAATTCTACACCACATTCTGCCTCAGGAGGTTGTGCTACAACTTTCACGTATGAGTAAGAAAGCAGGTCTCCTCCTCAGAAACACGTGCTATAGACTACCCTGTGCCCCCCACTCCACATGTCCATGTTGGAAGCCTAAGTCCCAGGGTGATGGGGCCTCTGGGAAGTAATGAGGCCTAGACAAGCTCAGGAGGGTGCAGCCCTTGTGACGGGATTAGTGCCCTCATAGGACAGGACAACAGAGCCCTCGTCCTCTCTCACTCCACCCACCACATAAGTGAGGAGGGCATGTGGGGAAACAGCAAGAAGGGTGCCACAGGCACTCTGAGGAGAGGGTTCTCACCAGACACGGACCCGCTGGCACCTGAATCTTGGACTTCAATCTCCAGAGCTGAGAAGTGAATTCCGACTGTTAAGGCATCCAGTCTACGATATTTTGTTATAATAGCCAAGCTAAAACAATATTTGTCCTTTTCTCATAGCTTTAGACCTATACTTTTTAAGGCACTACAAAAAAGATAACAAGTCCTCATCAACTTCAGGGGTTGGCATTTTATTTCTGTCATTAACTTTTCTCTTGCTGGGTCATGAGGTCTTTGAGAACAGACGACATGTCCTATCAGTTTTGGAATATTCAGGGTCTAGCACAAAGAGGCTCTGGATACATGTTTGCTGAGTAGACACTAAAGTCAGAAGAGTATAAATATGGAATCAAACTCCCTATCGAGCTGGTGAGATGCTACACACCTGTAACCCAGCACTCAGGAGGCTGAGGCAGGAGGAGTGCCATGAATTCGAGGCCTGCCTGGGGTACATAGTGAGCTCAAGGCCAGCCTGAACTACATAGTGAAACCCTACCTCAAAGGCAGACCAAACCAAACCAACCCACCCGCTGCAGAACCTTCCTACTGCTGGCAGCAAAATTGGAGATGGAAAGAAAGATGGCATCTGAGGTCGGTTAGACAAGGGGTCACCAGTCACGCCTACGTTCCTCTTCTTCTTCCTTCCCTAACGCACCCACTGACTTTCTGACCACCTCCTGGCACTGTTATAGGAAACAAGAGTCAGAGAAGACAAAAACTTGGTCTTATCACTTTAGTAGGCTCTGAATATTCAGAATAGTGGAAAACTATGATCTTTAAAAGCATATACATGGTAGGCTGCTTAATAGTTCCTTTACATTTATAGGACATTTAGATTATCTGAAATCTCTTTCATTTTTATGAAATCTCTCATAATTTCACTTGTTCTTTCATTCAGTGCTGGGGATTGAATCCAGGGCCTTGGTACTGAGCTACATCTCCAGCCCTTTTTAAAATTTTGTTTAGAGGCAGAGAGGGTCTCTCTAAATTGTGACGCTGCCCAGGCTGGAATCAAACTTGCAATCTCCTGCCTCAGCTGCCAGAGTACTGCAGTTTTGCCATGTACCACTCAATTTTATTTAGACTTCAATTTCTAATAGGCCAAACTATGTTTTGTAGTATTCTTGCTTCTAAAATACTTAAACAGTTCTAAAATACTAAAACAGATTCTCAAGTGGGGGTGATTTTGTTCCCCCAGGGAACATCTGGAGATGTCTTAGTTATCACAAATGGGGGGGGGGGAGTACCACTAGCACTGAGTGGGCAGAGGCCAGAGGTATGTTACATATGCCATAGTGACCAGGACAGCCCCACAGGCAGGATTTACCCAACTCCAGTGTCAGCAGTGCTGGAGTTCAAACACCTTAAACTGGGCATGACGACACATGCTTGCAATCCTAGCTGCTTAGGAGGCTGAAACAGGAGTATCACAGGTTTCACATCAGCCTGGGCAACTAAGTGAGACCTTGACTCAAAGTAAAGCAAGAAAGACAGACAGACAGATCGGCTGGGTGTGGTGGAACACACATGTAATCCTGAAACTCAGGAGGTTGAGGCAAGAGGATCACCAAAAGTGTGAGGCCAGCCTAGGCAACGTAATGAGTTCAAGGCCAGCCTGAACTGCATAGTGAAACCCTGTCTCAAAAAGACAATCAATCATTCAGTCAACAAATAGAAAGGCAGACAGGTTGTAGGTGTGTAAGTTCTCAATTCCCAGTATTTTCCCCTACACACACACACACACACACACTCATACACTAAAACAATAAAGGAGAAAAACAGATAAGCTAGACTCTCAATCATAGAGGACTTGTATCTAAACTGCATTACTAATATCTTGGAGCACAAGGGGGCGCAAGAGCCCCACATCACTGGGGCTTCACACTGCCATACTTCACACTTCGCCACCAAAGAGAAAAACACTACCTCAGTGTGACAGAGCCGCTCCTGTCCTGCACACTTGGCTAGAAGGGCAAGAATCTGGTCTAGGAAATGGCTTGCACAATGCCTGACATAATATCAGGTTGCTACCTGCACTTAGTAATTATTTTCAGAGCCAAATGAAGAAAGTCCTTTCCTAGTCTTCTCATTAGTATTCAGGGGTTGAAAGGTTTCACTGTCTAGACAGCCAATCATTCCCATTTAAAACCTCCTCGCTCAGGGAGAGAGATTTACACTCTTAGGCGTAAACCAAACCAACAAGTCAATGCAAATGGAGTGCCAATGTGCATGAAATACAGATTTCCAGTCCAGCCCATCTCTGCTCACCCACACAGCTGGACTCTGTGCACGCAGAGCATGTGCCAAGTCAAACACCCTGGAAAGAGAAGAGTGTGCGGCAGATTGAAACCTGCCTGAAGCTTGACAGGGGAAGGGAGTGTGTACCGGAAGCTAGCTACCAACCAATCTGAAGTTTATAGCTACAGCTAGGATCACTGCTGGGACCTTTTATCTACAATCATGAAGGTGCCTCCAGGGAAGTTTTTAGTGGGACAAAATGTTCAGAGAAATTCTGGGAGAAAAGTCTTAGGTCAGTGTTTTTGAATCTTTCATTAACTTTCCCCAGTACACTAATGTTTTGAAAGATCTTGTTGATCAAATTGCATGTTAAAAATATGTTCCATATGTGTGACTGCTGACTCATTCATGGTTTATCCAAACATCAGTGATTTTAAGAAGGTTCATAAAATGAAATATATAGTTATGAAATATATAAATCATGGCTGCAATTGTGACACTAATGAGCAACAAAGTAACCATACAGATACTTAAGTACTGGTTTCTGGTACTGATCACTAATTCCAGCTGTCTCTGTATATATTCGGTATACAGCTACACATGACATACAGCTTCATGACATTTTTTCATTATTGAATATGTTCTCTAAAATTAGGTGTGATCAGCAATCAGCACTTCTGATTGGCTAAGCCATTTTACTACAATGAGTTCATAAAAGTCTAGTCAAATGTCAGAAGCTTTGAATCTCTCAAACTGCGAATATTCCATTTAAATACCTAAAATAATAATGGGGATGCTTTCTGAGAAATGACTGTGAGGTATTTGGTCACTGTGAGAACACTATCGAAAGCACTGACAAACCTAGGTGGTGTCGCCTACCACACTCCTGGCTGCGAACCTGCAGAACCTGCTAGGCTCGTTGCTACACTGAATACTGGACAGCTGGAACATGTGGCTTTTATGTATTTAAATGCATCTAAACACAGAATAGACACAGTAAACTATACAATTTATAGAAGCAATAAAAAACATACACCTGTTTAGGGCATCACCACAAAAGGAGCTTGCAGGCCTGGGAACTGCCGCAGGCACGTGAAGGCCAAGGACGTAACTGCCTGCCTCTGTGTGCCTGTCCCACACGGCACGTGTGAGGTATACTACATTTATTAAAAATATTATTATTTTCTCAATAATTTTTTTTTTCATACTGCAGATTGAACTCATGACCTTGCACTTGCCAGACAGGCACTTATGCTGCTGAGCTGTATCCCAGCCCTCCTTTTTTCAACAAATTAATCTTAGCTTACCATATTGTTTTTACCTTATAAATTAATGTTTTTAAATGTTCTTTTATAAAAACACTTAGTTTAAAACAAAAACACACTGAACACTCTACAAAATATCTTGTCTTTATATCCTCCATCTGTAAGTTTTTTTCCCCTAAACTGTTTTTCTATACTTCTTCAAGTCCTTGTCAAGGATGAAGGAGTCTGCAGCCACAGAAGGTCACGACCATCAGTATCACTGTGCCTCTGCCTCCTGCATCCCAGCAGCAGGTCTCTGAGGGCCGTGACTGCAGGGAGTCGTCATCTCCTGCAAGGACAAGGCCTCTTCTGGGATTTTATCTGAAGGGCCTGCCTGAGGTTATTTTAAAGTTAATTTTTAAAAAAATATGTAGAGGGAGTAAACTATAATAATAAGGAGGGCAGCACAGGAAATACTTACGCCAGTAGCGTAGCTGCTTATTACATTGTATGTGCTATGCTTTTCTACTCTGATACAGCAGCTCTGCTTATGCCTGCATCACCGAAATGAAAGTGATATGCTGACCACGATGCCAAGAGTGCTGAGACATCAGCAGGCAGCAGGAACGTTCACGCTCCACTATCCTCTTCTGGCACTGCCGTCACATCAGCTGTTCACCGGTAACCGAAATGCTGTTACACAGCATGTGGCAGTGCAGCTGGAACTTTTATGGACCCAGGAATATCATTTTTGGACCTTTGGTCTGGACAGAAACCATCTTTGTTCTAGTGTATTATGTAGTTGGGTATGCAAATAATCCACTTGGAATCTTACTTGAATAGTGCAAAATAGACTCACAGAATTTAAAAAAAAATATCAGCTTGGTTTCACCAGTTCAGAAACTCACAGAAAGTTAGGACTGGAAAGAAACTTGGGGATCATCTAGCGTAATTTGCTCATTTTTCACATGAAAATAAAATTGTTTTCAATGTTAAATGACTTTAAATCATTTGAAAAGAATAAAGCCCAGTTTTCCAAACGCCCAGTCAGAGCTCACTCTATCATCCCCCAGTTTCTGGTGGCCTACACATTCTCTCAGTATATGTAATAACGACAACTAAATATATAAACCTGTGCACTTCAAATCTGACTCTAAGTGACAGTAAAACCTATACTTTAAATTATAGCCCTGCACCCACTCATAATAAACAAAAGTTTTATGCAATAAAACCTGCCCTCATTACACACTGTAGTATGTACCCACTAAACTGACTTGATCCAGCCATGGGTCTCAGTTCAAAGTCTGAAAAACAGAAACTGTCCAGGCTGCTGTCTCTCTGTGTTCCTTTTGGGTTAATTATACTTTCTTGCATAGTTCTCTAGTTCTTTTATGTGGGTCAGCATTGTCTCCATTCTCCCCAGAAAAGGCTAATCGCATCAATAATAGCATGTCTTAAAGCACAAAGACATATTAAAGTATTCGTATGTTTTCTTGCTTTATACTGTTAAGAAAAAATCACTGATTTCTGCTTACTGGTTGTAATGGCAAAAAGAAATGACAAGACAAGAGAAGAGGAAACTAACTCTGATAAAGTTCCCATTCTCTAACTCTCCTCACCCAAAGCCCTTTCTTCCTGCTGTGTAGATGTCATCTTGGGGCGGGCAGGCAATGGCAGAGCACCTTGATTAGCATGGAATTAAGTGTGGTTTCTGTTTTCCTGCATCTGGGGACTCCAGATCTAGAGGAGAGAACACCATTTTCCTAGATATGACAAGAAAGGGTTTGAGAAATAAACTATGATGAGTATCACTTAGGAATTTCTGAAGATGTCTCATGGGCCATTAGAGGAAGTTATGCCTCCTCGTATCAGTTTCTCTTGCATCTGAGCACAGCTGACCTGGATGCTGTGTAGTCCAGCCCTGGGAAATTGTCAATATTAGCTAGCATCACTAGAGATACTCTGACTTTATTGTTCAGTTATGGCAATATTGGTAAGTGGTGATGTATTTTTTATGTTAAATAATATTAAATATTGTTGGGATTTTGCTGTTTCCATCTAATAGCTAAGGAGAATACATTTGTTTTCAGTCGTATTATTAGATCAGGTTTAAGTTCTGCATATAGCTCAGTGGTGGACACGGTGTTTGCCTAGCATATGTAGGGCCTTGGGTTCAATCCCCAGTACATTCCATCTCCAAATAAAGCAAACCAAAGCCAATCAAAACAACAACAGCAATAATAACAAATCTTAAGGAAACTATTACCTTGGTCACATTTCCATATAAATCCATATAACACAATATTTTGGAAAGAATATTCAATAAGTATATATTTAGTTTTAAAAATCTGCATATTCTTTTTCCTTTTGTCACAGGATTTTTTTTTTTTTATGATTTCAACAAGACAGTGAGAAGGAAAATGATGTGAAACTTACCCCCGTGAATTTCCTTACTTGCTAACAATTTTGTCTATGTGTAAGGCAAGATGCTTTAAGCCTCATGACTCTGTGTAGGTAGACAAGCCAGGCTCAGCCTGCCTTTCTGAAGCCTGCAGTCTGGACTGCAATGTAGACAAGTGGGATGTGTATTTTTTTCACATTTATTCATTCTTTTCTTACCATTGCTTTGTACTGAACCAGCAGGTATGTACACATGAAGGCTTATTCTTACCAAGAAGGGTGTTGATAGAATTCAGAGTAGGGAGCATCAGCGCAAGTCACTGCCTGACTTCAATTTCTTTGGCACAGAAAGGACTGCCTGGGACTCACGCACCTTGAAGTACACAGTTCCCTTTTCTTTGACAATGGCAGCCTGCTCCAGTTTTTCTTTGGTGTCCATCTCCCAGGATTCTTTGGCCTGTGTGTAAATTTGTGGCAATGGTTAGAGGAGTGCATGAGCAAAATCACCGGTTTTCGCCCTGAAGAACCAACCCCAATCTCAAAACACATGGCTGTTACGGTGGTGCGCCACTGCCCACTGCCAGGCCGGTGCTCTTTCTACTGCTTCAAAAGTCCACTTTCCATGATGGCCACACTGCGGCTCAGCTCAACTCATGCTGCCTAGGGGTGGGACAGGCAAAGTACAGTGGGGACGTAAACCACTGAGCACTGTGAGGAATCACTGTTAGCACAACTCGGCCCCCCAGCCATGAAGGTGGGGCCGTTGGTTCCCTCCTGCAAATCTGGCCAGTAAACTGCTCTTCTGAGTAGAGCAAGTTGTTTCTCTTAAGCCTCAGTTTTTCAACTCTAAAATGGGAACACTAACTGTAGTAATCAAGTCATAGTTACACATTCTAATAGCATTTTTCAAAATTCCAGGGCAGGCACCTGTCACTGTGAAAACCAAGATGCACTAAGACCTCTGAATGGCATCACAGTGCAGATATGTAGATGGGGCGTTTCATGTAAACAACCAAGAGTGCAAAGCTTGTGTAGAAACATCACATCAGAGCCATAAATAAATAAGCTCATGGTCCCCCTCTAGTTTGTATTGTGGGTATCCTTACTCTCCACTACTCCAGATATAATCTAAAAATAACTGCATTTTTCCATACTGACGGCCAGATTTAGGATCATAAAGCCAATGGAACAATTGGAGTTTTTTTTCTGGGGAACTGGTAATAGGTGTGGTGAGTGCTATTTAGTACATATGAATTATGAAGCATAAGTGTGTAACTACAAAATCTTCTCTATTCAAAAGATAGTTAGCAAGGGCTTAGGGTGCAGCTCAGCATTGAGTACTTGCCTAGCATGCATGAGGCTCTGGGTTCCATTGCCAGCACTGGGAGTTGGGTATGTGTGAGGGGGTGAACAATTAATCTGTCCTTGTGTCACAGCCAGGAATGAGGGGGTTACTAATGTTCTGGCAACCCATGATGTACTTCCAACAACTTAGCCCAATTATTTAACAGCCTGGTTAACAAGGCGCTTTGCATTTCCCATACTGGCTTCAGTATGACCATAAATATAGTCTGAGCACTACAAGGCAGAATTAAACCATACGGCCCCAACAGCATCACAAGCCCCTTTTTTTTTTGGTACTGGGAATTGAACTCAGGATCTTGCGCTTGCTGGGCAGGCGCTTGTGCCACTGAGCTACATCCCCGGCCCTTCACAAGCCTTCTTGCATGTGAATATACCTAGCAGCATTGCACAAATACACTTGTGGAGCAGTGGCCGACACAGGACTGCTGTGGCATGCCACAGTGAGGATTCTCCTAAATAAGCAGAGGGGAGGGGGGAAGAGGGGAAGGGAGGGGAGGGGAGGGGATTCTTCTGAAGCTAGGGAAATGTGAAAGCTATGTGCTAAAGATTTTCTGGGGGATTTAGCTCAGTGGCTTAAACGCTTGCCTGGCAAGCACAAGGTCATGAGTTCAATCCCTGGTACAAAAAAAAAAAAAAAACTGTTTTCTTCCTCCATAATAAAACCACGAGGTGCTGTGAGGACGGCACAGGAGGGTCACTGAAGACTTAGCAGGCCTCCGAGACAGGCTGCAACAAGTGACACTGGGAGAAGAGTGCGTGTTTGTGGGAAGGGTTTGAGTAGGGGCATCCCAGTTGGGGAGAGGTCCTCCCCACAGTGTCTAAGCCTGAAGTTTTAGATTCACAGGACAATTCCCTTTTGGAGTCTAATAAAATATAAATGGTTACTTTCCTACTCCAGAGTTTAATGCACAGAATACAGAGGTGGTGGTACTGTGTGGAGATAAAACAGGAACACTGAAAGCAGCTTCTGAGGAGCTCCAGGAAATGGGTGTCGGTCACACAGAGCCTGTCACTAGGGCTGGCAGGCAGGCTCTGGGGCTCAGGCGTGTGCCTTGTGTCTGTTCCGTTCAGCACTGCTGGGAGCCTCCAAAGGTGGGCCAGGGCTGGAGAAATGCCCATGGAAGCAGATTGTTCCAGAACTCAAGGCAACTGACAAATCCTCTTGCTTCTCCACTTTGACAGGCAGGAGAGGTTTCAGGGAGGCCCAGGATTAGCAGACTTTCCTGTGTCATTGGTGGGACACAGCCTAGTGATTGGGATAATAACCTGGAGCCATGGTGCAGGCCTCTCCGTGACTCCTGAGAAGGGTACAATCCGTTCAGCACTGGAAAGCTGCGCCCCACTCCCCCAAGGAGCTGCTTGGCAGTACGTGATCCTTTTTGTCCTCAACCCAGGAAAAAAAGTACAAAAAGAACAAGTCTAGGAACAAATAAGGGAACAAGTCTTGGAGTCTACCCAAAAAAGTTTAAGAAAAAAAAAAAAAAAGGCTGACACGTAGGAACAAAATAAGAACACTGAGCTCTTTGGTTGTGTATCAGCTGTGCTATGTCAGTTGTCCCATGCTCTAGTAGCCGTGTGGAACACAAGAGACAAACCTAGTAATGAGAAGCACAACAGTGATAAACACCGACTCTCTATACCACCTGGAACAGAGTTAATAGGAAGTGGATGGAGAGGAACTCTACCACAGTTTTAGAGAAGTTGACATTTTCTCACCTTTTCGAAGCTCTTAAGTGTAACTTCATATATAAGCTCAGCATTAGGTTCAATGCCAAATTTAGGCTTCCCTGCCTCTCCAAAACCATATCTGAAATGGAGAGTAAAAAATAAAACTTTAAAAGAATTGGTGTATTTCCAGACACTCCCTCTGGTATTCTGAGGTATCATACTAGCATAGAGCTATCATTTGTAAGCTGCACACATCAGAGACCCTGAAGACAAACCGGATGTTGGTCAGAAGATACAGTGCCAAGTATTCCTCTGCAGCTTTTTAGAATCTTGGGTGGACTGAGTTTTCTTTTCTTTCACAAGCACATGTAACAGAACACCTGTACTACTAGAGAGCTTGCTTGATGCCATTTTTCTCTGCTTGATTTTATATTTAGTTATTTTTAGCTATTAGGACTTTCTCCCTAAGCTTTCTCAGCAAGGACAGAGACACAGCTGCTGTAACTGTTACAGTGATGCTCATTAAAGGTATGTTTTAATAAGCTTCTAACTTTAAAGTGCTATCACCTTCCAGTGCTACCACTTCCAGTCAAAAAAATGGAAAGATTTACATCTAGGGAAGTATGTTCTCACAGTATTTAAGATTTAAAAAGGTGCACAAGCAAACACAAATAATTTTTTAAAAAAAATACATAACAAAAACAGCAGCCCTAGCACCTTATCTAGACACATACTCTTAGGTTATACCTTTTAGCTAAAACACTGATTAAAATAACTGGGGATATGAAAATTTGTTTTTTAGGGACATTTAAGATCTTAAACAGAATAAGCATATTCAAGAAGCATGTATCTGCTAGCAGGGAAGTTCTAGGAGAGCCTGTGTGTCTGGTTTTGTGGGTTCCTGGCACTTAGAACAATGTCCAGCACACTGCTACAGTGTATACGGGAGTATATTCCTTCTTATCTGCTGTAAGCCAAACTACTTGTGAATAGACAAAATGGCATTACTGTATAAAAAAACCTTGTAAGCCCAAACTTTTAGGTTATAGGTTGAAACACACCAATACCTCTGGTTTTCTCTGGGACTGCAGGACTAAAGTGGAAAAGGCATATTCTGTTGCTTGTACTACTTTCTGCATCCCTTGCCTGATTTTCCAGGAAAAATGCTTACTTGTTCGCCTCCATGATTACATGAGAAAACGGCAGCTGGAGTAGAGAGAGGCAGAGATCTACAGTTGAGAGCTGATGAGAAGAGGGTGTGGTGGCTTTAATAGCAGGGCAAAGGGTATCTTCAGCAAAGGAATAAAAGATGTAATTACTACTGGCCAATTTTAGGAAGTGGTACCTAGTTTTCTACTTGGAGATCTTAGGTCTGTCTCCTGTTTTGTTTTTTGCCATCTGGTAAACAAACAACATTCCTTACCTGCCTGACAAAGGTCAGCCCCTGTTTACTGAGAATGCAGTGTGCTTTGGAGTCCCAGGTTAGGCAGGGAGACATATAACAGATGATGTGGCATTTGCTCTAGACTGGTGGCTTTTAGAATAATTTTCACCATTCTTCCCCCATGGGACATTAGGCAATGTCTAGAGGCATCTTCAGTTGTTTTGGGGTGGGGTTTTGGGGTGTTTTGGAGAGGACAGAGCACTGCTGAACATCCTGCTATACCCAGGTCAGCACTTACCCCCAAGAATTACCCGGCCCCAAACATCAATGGTGCCGAGGATGAGAAACCTGCCTGGAAGGAGCTCACAAATTGGGTACCACAACTGGGGCAGGAAGTGTGAAGAACAGGTCAGAGGAACCGCCATAGCATCCTGGCTGCTATGGACAAGACTAAAGGAGACTACAGGAGATTATCAGTGCAGTGACTCTGTCGGAAATTAGGTGGGGCACAGACCCCTGCAAAGGCAGAAGCTCAAACTTGACTGCCCTGAGAACACTGTTTCTGACTTCTGGATCCCACAGAAAGTTGTCTGACAAAGAAGGGCTCGGGGCACATAATTCATCTGACTGCAAGATAAAATACCACAAATGAAATTCCAGGACTTAACCAAAACATAAGCTGGGCTGCATAACAGCAGAAATTTGGTATTAATGTCCGTGAATTAACAGTGGCCTCCAGAGCAGAGACACAAAGAGCTTCCTTGACCATTAGGCCTGGATGCACTCATAATCAGCACTTGCATTACCAGTTCCTACTGACTATTCTCTTTTTATAGGTGAAAAAACTGGGGCTCACAGAGAAACGCTTCCTAAGAGGTCACACAGAGGCAGTGACAGAGCCAGGACCTAAATTCACAACCTGTGTGGTTTGAGGGAACTGTTTAGTTTTCTGACCCTCACTGCCTCATAGTGAGGCTCTATCACTTGTGGCAACCTGTGTGTTTGTTTGAGGCTGGTACAGGACAGAAGAATAAGGAACAGGAGGAAAGAGAAAAGTTACAACTATCCATGCTTCACTTAAAATGAGAAAGGTTAATTAGAGCATTCAAAATAACATAAAGAGAAGATATTATCCCGATGAGAAGAGAGGAAAATGACTTCTTTGGAAGCGTCTTGTGCATTTCGTAGTATGAAACATTCTGACAGGGAACCGAAGGCCTTGTAGTTTTATGGAGAATGAAACGCAGATTACCCTAAGATCACAGACTTGCCACAGCCACATTTACAGCAACACTCAGATGCAGTGGTCAGTGGGGATCTGACCAAGACAAGGAAACTCACTGTATGTACACAAAGCCTGCGTGGTGCACAGGGCTTCTCTACATACACATGCAGCATTACACAGTGCATGTGCAGACATTGCACTTTGTACAAAGTCTCAACATACCAACACCTTGAGCGGAAAATAACATGTACCTCTCTAACTATACTAAATTATGTTCATAAAACATGAAAAAACTTTTATGTCTAGAAACTTGTGAAAACTTGAGTACTTTTATGCTTGAAAATAGCTGAAAAATCTACTGTATGTTAAAACCATTTCTTTTTTCTGTTGGTCCAATGGTAAAATGCAAGAGAAAGACAGCCATCCTGAAAGAAGCAAAACCTGAAACAGGTGAAGAGCTTAGCAAACTGCCTGCAGTACCACGTCACTTCATCCTCCACACCTTTATTAGGAAGATGCTGTTATCCCCACTTAGAAGAGGGAAACTGAGGATCAGAGGAGTTAAGTGACTTGTCAAGCTGCAGCAAAGCAGGTTTTAACCACTGATGATATAACAGTGTAAACCTGCAAGGAACTATTTGCACTAATAAAGTCAATTTCTGCTTTTCTTTGCCATTGAATTTGAGACATCTGCACCCACACTGCCTTATCAGCCAGGTTAAAATATAATACTGATTCATATTATGATGCTCATAACATGCACAGAACTTATATTCAAGGGGCATAAATTTGAAAACACACATTAGACAAATATCCCCCTCTATGAAAATTCATACTACTATAATGTTGAATGCTAGACTTAAAGCAATTATAGATTATTTGGCTATGGAGGAGATAGCCTTCTCTCTGCTCTACTTGATTAAAAAAGTTCTTGTTAGAAACAGGAATAGCTTCATCTTAGAGAGAATTATAATACAGAGTAAATAAATAAAATGCATTGAAGTAGGACTATAGTAGGAAAAAAAGAATAGGATAGAGAAAAAGAAGTATTACATAAAAGGTGCTTCAATAAAGGCTTTAAGGAGTTTAAAGCAGAGCATTCTAGAGGGATTTTGAGTGCACAGTGGCACAGTTAAAACATCATCTGAGAGATATTATGTTCAAGGATTTGGGCAAAGGTAAACATACCACTGAATTACTACAGAGGATACACAAAGGCAACAGACAGTACGAAAGGCAGGGATTTGTACTGGCAAGGGCAGGTCACTGAATGTGTCAGAAACTCAATGTCCTACTATCAGGAACCCACAGAACCCCTCAGGGAGGACACACCAAATAAGCAGACCACACTTTCATGGGAGCAGAATCAAAATACCCTGGGGTCTCTCAAGGCTCTACTGTTCAAGACAGAAGAGCTAGACTTATGGTATAATTTTAGACCTAAAAATAGTACCAAACATGTTTTCACAATACAGATTGTCAGATCTGATAGTTCGAAGCTTGGAAGTGATAATGGATATCCTTAAGATGGGAAAAATTTAGGCAAATATGAGTCATCTCCACTGCCTTTAGATCCAGGAAGAGTATTTTTTTTGAAGGCTCTGTATAAGAACATGTGGTGTAAATTCAAGTGGTAGTAAATCATCCAAATGGTTCTTCAATTCCCCAGGCCCACGTTTTACTGCCTCTGCCCCATTTAGAGAAAAGAGGGGGTAGGAGAACCACATGTAAAAAGGGCAATAACTGCCTGACTCTGGGAATATGGGCAGGCAAAAGAAATCAAAAGGCAAAATGTGCCTGTCTGTAGTCCTTAAACCACATCAACCAAGTAAACATGCGCAGAACCCCATGTGATATGGGGTAAGGCCCACTACTAATATACTCGATGACTAATTGTAACCTGACTCAATGACATGTTTCCGCTGTTGCATTAACTTCACTGAACACACCAAGATACTGAATGAAAAAGCATGTATATTTACACAGCTTCAGTGCATGGAACTGGTAGGCTGCTTACCGTGGTCGAAGATACAAAATACACTGTTCTTCCCGCTGCATTTTCTCCAGGGCTTTGTCAATTCCAATGGGGATGTCGTGGTCTTCTCCTTCACCAACAATGAACACAACATCTCTGCAATCAAACACCCTTCCACCACAGCGGCCTTCCAGGTGGACTGAAGGTGAGGAAAGAGGTCAGTCAACAGAGCAGCTCCCTACCACAGGCTACTTGAGTGAAGGCACAGATGAGTGGCCAGCAGTGTCACAAATACCATTTCTTGTTTCATTGAGACACAAGTGGTAACCCACCCAGTCCGAGAAGTTTAAGGGCAACCATATTTGTTTAAGTTAAATATATAACTGCTGATAACTATATCAATAAAACAGCTTAGTGAGTGACACACTAGAAACAGGTTTATCTAGGCCTCACTATATGACAACTTCCTCACCTGTAACACAGAGTGAAGAAACACTGTATTGCTGGGTGTGGTGGCTCACGCCTGTAATCCCAGCACTGGGGAGGCTCAGGCTAGAGGATCACTGCGAGTTTGCGGCCAGCCTGGGCTACATAGTGAATTCAAGGCCAGCCTGAACTGCACAGGGAGACCCTGTCTCAAAAATAAGTAAATAAAATAAAAATACTGTATTGGATTATCTAAATAGATAATTATAAAAATGCCACAAATTTAATAACACATATATAATGGCTTAGCCATCTATAACTGCATCTTGACCACTGATGCCTGGGCAAAAAAAAAACAACAAAAGAACTAACAATGGTTATTTCTCCAATGACACAGATTAATTGAAGCTTTTCCTTTAAGACTCCTTAATTACATTCATAAATGTATTTAAACAAAAATGGAACATCCAAAGCCAAAAACATTAGTAACCAACTTAGTTGTCTTCCTCAAACATGAGAGAAATGATAGTCTCTATCACTTCACAAATCTAATAATTTAATAACTGCCCTTGAGCTGTTCAGTGAAAAAGTCGATTTCTAGTTGGGCAAGGTAGAGCATACTTGTAATCCCAGCACTTTGGGAGGTTGAGGCAGGGAGATTTTAAATTTGAGCCCAGTTTGAAAAAATTAGCAAGACCTTCTTTCAAAATTTAAAAAACAGAAATAAAAAAGAGCTGGGGATGTAGCTCAGTGCAAAAGTCCTGGGTTCAATCTCCAGTAGAAAGAAAAAAAAAAAAAAAGAAAGTCAATTTCGTGGAGTCTAAATCCCCACACCACTCAAATTCATTCAGCTTCTTCCTAGAATTATTTAACATTAGATAAGAGGCTTTCACTTTGTTTTAAAACAGAACAGAAGGACTGGGGATTTGGCTCAGTGGTGCAGCATCTGCCTGGCAAGCTTGAGGTCCTGAGTTCAATTCCTGGTGCCCTCCCTCCCCTGCAAAAAAAGACAAAACAGGAAAAATACATAATGTGTATATTCTAGGAAAAACAATTCTCTAAAACCTTTAAATTATTTCTCACATTAAGGATATTTATGCCTTTCCACTTAGATTTTTGTTTCATGAAGAAAAGTGGATGGCTTATATGATAAACCTAGCAATTTCCTAAACTACTTTTTTTTTTTGAGATAGGTTCTCCGTATGTAGCTCATGCTGGCCTTGAACTCCTGGTGATTCTCTTGCCCCTCTCCTGAGTGCTGGGATTACAGGTGTGCACTACCACACCTGCTCCTTAAAACAATGCTTTTCTAAAACTGATTGATCACCTTTAGATCAACAACTTTTTTAAGAGAGACTAAAAATCACTCATTCTTTCATACTCATCCCATGTCCAATAAGACAGCTAGTATTTTTCCAAATGCAAACTAGTACCCAACTTATTCTACTTTTGAACTGCTGATCCCTTGGAAGCTCTAGAATTTTATGATTCTATGACCCAGTAATCTAACTCCATACAGGCCTGAAACCAGCCTCACAACTAATTCCCATAGTTAATCATTTGATCAGATTACCTTTAGCCTAGATCTGAAAAAATGGGAGAAATTCAGAAGAGTAAACAGCAACGGTGTAAAGAGGAGGAGCCCAAATGTCCCCTGGACATTTATGCTTAAAGCTCTCCACCTTTTCTAACTCAATAGCATCAATAGCATCTTGATTTACTGCAGCCAAACTAGAGAAGGTCTGAATCTTGAGTCAGCTCCTTCACCAAAGCCTACCATGACCAGGCTGACTCTCAGTGTGCGCTTGTGGCCTTTTGTTTTATAACCCACACCCAAAAATGCAGATGATTCCCTCTATGTTAGACTCACTTTTAGAATAAACACTCAATAAAATAATCAGCCTGCAGCCCCTTTAAAGTTTTTCTGAATTGGAAAATATTTTTAAAAATAAATTTAACTTTGTTTTTAAATATGTGTGTGTTAGAGAGATTCCTCAGTTAGGTGTAGGGTTTGAGACATTTTTATTGGGGTAAAAGCTGATGTTTCACCAGGTGCAGCAATGTACGCCCATAGTTCCAGCTACTTGAGTCAAAGCAGGGGATCACAGGTTTGAGGCTAGCCTGGGAACCTTAGCTAGACCCAGCCTCTAATTAAAACTTTAAAAAGGGCTACCTCAGTTGTATGGTACCTATTTAGCACACATAGGCATTAGTCACATTTTTAGTACCACTGAAAACAAAAAACTGCTGTTTCTAAAGGGGCTGAGAGTTCTTAGAACTTTGCATAGCTAAATATTTTTAAGTCTGTCCAAGAAATTTAATTTAGAATAATGGATGACACTTTTCATAAAAAAAGATTTGCTGAGCAAAGTGAATTTCAGCCCATGTATTACATAATGTCTCCAGTATTGAGATCTATTGTCCCAGTAGTTCACAGATTAGTCAACAGATTTTTTCTTTTGCCTGAGGCTTATTGTTAGAAACATCATCTTCCCTAAAGGAGAGTACATCTAGTAGGGGAGGAAATTATCAGTACATTTGTTATGGCTTTTGGTTGATCAAGTATGAATGTGTTTTCAAAACAGGAAATCCAGAGACTCTACAAAAGATTCCTGCCTATGTGTCAGTTCCCTAGACTGGTTTTCAGTTTGAATGTGTATGCTTGAAATTATAAAGCTTTATTTTTTAAATTTTTAATTATTATTGTTGTTATTTTTTGGTACTGACAATCGAACTCAGGACCTTGCACTTACCTGGCAGGTGCTGTGCTGCTAAGTTAAATCCCCAGCCCATGCTTGAAATTATATAAATAATTTCAGAAGCTTTCTTCATATGTGATAGCGAATTATTATGGGAAAAAAAGAGACATGCTACTTATAGTGAAACAAGAAAAGAAAAAAAATCAAGCTATAACAAAGGCATAACTAAGAAAGGAAAATACTCATCACAGCTAGTCTCTGGGGGAGACAACAGATCAGAGAAACAGAAAAGGATCTTTGACCATCTGTAATTAGTTATCAATATCATTTTTCCCCTGATAAATCTAACTCTTCAACACTGGACCTGAATAAGCCCTACCTATAGAACCATGAACTGGTACTCAGACATACCCATACATCCTGTTTACGTGTGTATATGGAACCATCACCTCAGAATACTGATTGTCTGGAAGTCAGAGCAAGAAGCAGAATCAGAGCCTTAGGTGTGTGCAGACCGCTGATTCTTTACCCCTGCTAGTACAAAGGCTTGTGGATTGGTTACTAGCTTCTAAACTCAGAACACTGGTGTGACAAGTTCTACAAGGCTGCAGGCAAGAGTCCCTAACCACTAGAAGCCATAGGAAGGCTGCCAGCTGCCACTATACGATCCCCTTTGGGTGGCGGATGTCTAGCTCCTATGGATCCAGTTCCTCTCTTTTACACTGCCTTAATAATTGCCACCAACAAAAACTGTGGCACCTCTGGCTGTGCAAGACATGTGGTTGCTTTTGACCTCGTATCTCTTAGTGCAAATACTCACTTAATAAATATTTAATAATAACCATCATGACTCACTTGGGAGATCAGCCTCTAGGGCTCAGGAGGTCTGTTGCTAATCTCAACCAGCATGATTTGCGGGAAGTAAATGATCTATGACGTGCCTAAAGAGAATGAAAGTACACACAGGATGCGTCTACTTAGGGCTTTTTTTGGTAGAGAAAGAAATAAACAAGTTAAAAAGAGACAACATTTTCTCTTGACTTAAAGTCTACATAACTTAAAGGGGGTGTAGGTCCTCCAAACCCCCAGAAGTCAAACCAAACCAAATTATCCAAGCTTAGCTGTGCAATCCGAGTGTAACCACATCAAGTGAGCCCGATCTGCTGCAAAACATCATTTAAACTGGAGCTCTGACTTATTGTTCTCTTACTGCCCTAGAGCAATTTTGTTTTGAAGAGCACAGAACACCCTGTTCCGAATGTGGCTGGCACATGAACTCGATGTGCTGACAGCAATTTGTACTCCGATTAAAATAGGGGGAAAAAAGGAAAGAGAGTGCACAGCAGTAACAAAAACTGGAATGCAAGAACCCCAAAACTCTACAGTTTGTATTTTAGGAAGCAAAACTAAGAAAGAGGCTTCAAAACTTAAAAAAAAAAAAAAAAAAAAAAAAAAAAAAGTGCCGTAAATGCTCCAGCCTAAAGAAGTTAGCTCTGGTAAGTGTCTGTTTTCCCCTTTTCTAATTATAGTAGCTGGTGTCTGATAGCTTTGCACTCGTTCCCAAAACAATTACTGGGTCATGGGGATCTGAATGGGAATGTTGTAATGGCCTTACTACTGGACAAGACTGGTCATCGGGCCAGAGAAAACCAGGTTGTGACAGGTTACTCCCTCTCTGCCGGCCAAGGTTTTCCTGTCGCCTAACTCATGCTAGTCTCTGTCTCCTGTCTAATAAAGCAAGGCATGGAAAGAGAGAGATTTTGGTGACCCCCAGAAAAAGACAGCAGAGATGGATTTCTAAAAGCAGGAGAGGCACCAGTTACAAGGCAGCAGTTTTTATCAGGCACGATGGTCGTATTTCCCCTGAACTGCCTCTGCCCTCCTTGCGATATCTGAGATGACCGAACACCACTGAGAGATTACTTGTGGCAACGAGGGACAGATGCTAGTGGGGCGGCTGGAACCTGGCTACTAGAATGGCATCATGTTTATTCAGGTGATTTCTTAAGTCTTAAGCACACACCCCGTGAATAACTACCACCGACACAAACTCTTAACCACTTCTCCCTTCACACCAGCAGAGCACGGAAACGGGTCCCATTCTGCCACTTACTAGCTGTGACCTGGGAAGTGGTTTAAAATGTAACAAGTTCAGGTTCTTCCTCCATAGAACAGGGATAACAACAATAGCTAGCTCAGAATTGTTGGCTGGGCTGACTTAACGGTAAACGTGGAAACACTGTGAAGTGTGGCTACAGAGATGGTATTAAGATTACTTCCCTGTAATTAGAAGTAATTTATACCAGATTAAACACATTTTAGGCCTCTGTTCAGGCAAACATTTAATGGCTCCATAAAGAGGACTGTCAAAGCAGGAGTAAAATTTCTGGTAAGCAAAGGCAGAGTCTTTTACTTCTTTTGCACGTCACAGTGCCAAGCACACAGTTCAGGGCCAGAAAGTATTTATTTAATGACTAATCTGAAAACAAGGCATTAAGGAAAGGGTCATAATTTTTACTAATTTACAGTTATTTTCCTTTTAAAATCTATTAGTACTCCTACTTTAATAAATTTCAGGAGAATGTTTGGATTTATTACTGATAGGGAGCTTTTGTTTTATAACACTAATCTAAAATAAATGATGCATTGGTTGGGTTTTTTTTGGGGGATGAATAGATTTGGGGGGGTCTTTTTGAGACAGAGTCTCACTTTGCAGTTCAGACTGGCTTTGAACTCTCTTTGTAGCCCAGACTGGCTTTAAACTCACAGCGATTCTCTTGCCTCAGCCTTCCAAAAATTGAAGGCACGTGCCATCACACCTGGCTGAATAGACTGTTTTAACTGAAGACTTAGAGAAAATCTTGGGGAAAAAAAGAGTATATATAGATCCAAAATATTTGAGAACAAACATGGTCCATTTTAGCCCAAGATACTGTATACACTGTCTTTCATGAAAACATGTAAGAAAACAGCTTCCAGTTTACTCTCTTCTGTGACATATTTGCAAGGACATTCATAAGTCCTCCAAAACCATGTGAACAAATAAACAACAAAATCAACCTCACAGTTCTACCAGATCTCGGCATAGACAAAACATGGAATCTTTCTTCCATTTCTAATTTTTTTTTTTTTTTTTTTTGTACCGGGGATCGAACTCACAACCACACACTTGCAAGGCAGGCACTTATGCTGCTGAGCTAAATCCCCAGCCCTATTTCTAATTTTTGATACCTTTTTGCTTTTGCTATTTCATTTACAAAGTACACGCAGTTTGATAGTGTTATCAGTTTGTGCATTATGAGACGTCTGCCTTTAACAGGAGCCTATTTCATCCTTACTTTTGTATTACTGATGTGAGAGCATTTACCCTTATTTTAGGTCCTACATAATATTTTCTTGTTTTTTGCTGGATGGATAAAGCTTTCCTTGTTTCTCTATTTCACCACTCCACACTGGGGGTTTGGAAGTGCTATGTGCTACTGTTACTAGTACTTTACACTCAATTTTTAACAAGTCATTTAAAGGCATATCAATTGTCTATCAATGTTAAGAACTAGTCAGCATAATCTTCCTTGGAATAAGAATTTTATTTATTTAATTTCAATTTTTAATAATTTTATTAGTAAGTGATACACAATAATTATGTTCATCTTAGGGTTTTGGTACCTATAAATATCACAACTTAATCACTCTTACGAAAAAGAATTTTAGA
Source organism: Hydrochoerus hydrochaeris (assembly GCA_004027455.1). Lineage (NCBI taxonomy): Eukaryota > Metazoa > Chordata > Mammalia > Rodentia > Hydrochaeridae > Hydrochoerus > Hydrochoerus hydrochaeris. The sequence goes on along the minus strand of PVLA01001758.1, from coordinate 92,845 downwards.
CAATTATGTCTCCTTTCTTCGTTTCCTGATGCTCCCACAGTATTAAAAATCACCTCAGGGTCTAAGTCCAAATTGCTAAATTATCATTATTTTTAATTAATTAAGTTTATTGATACATTTTAGATATACAAAGTGATCACATTATCACAAAGAATTTGTACCTGTACGATATACCTTGCTTTTTTCCCATTCCCCTCCCCCATCACTCTTCCCGTATTTACAAAAGCTGTTCCCATTTTTACCTTCTTTTCTCATGTTTTTCTTTTCCCTTCCTCCTCCCTCCCATTCGCTTTCCCATTTGAACATTTTCTTCCCATTTCACAATATCTATTATATACTTTGATCCTTATTTAAACTTTTAGTTGATAGGAACAATGCAATATTTATACATGTGTGTCCAATTGATTTTACTTAAAGAGTATGGTGTTAAGGTGCATCCATTTAGCTAGGAATGTCTCAAGCTTATCCTTCTTTAGGGCAGAGTAGCACTCCATCGTATTAAAAAACCACATCTGCTTTCTCTATTGTTTGAAAGGTATTTGGGCTGTTTCCAAGATTTAGCTACTACAAACCATGCAGCTGCTATAAACATGGGTGTGCAGATATCACTGTGGTACAATGTTTTTAATTCTTTTGGAAAGATACTGAGGAGAAGAGCTGGGTCAACAGGAACTGCTAGTTTTCATTTTTTAAGGAATCTTCACACTGATTTCCACAGTGGTTGCACAATTCTACACTCACACCAACAGTGAAGAAGGGTTCCTTTTACCTCACATTCCCGCCAGCATTTGCTTCTGATTTCTTCATAGTAGCCATTCTTTCTGGGGTAAGATGGAAACTCAGTATTGTTTTAAGGTGTATCTCTTGAATGACCAGTGGTGTTGAGCATTTTTTCACATATTTGCCATTTCTACTTCTTCATGTAAGGAGTATTCATTTCAGCCCATTTTGGATTGGTTTTTTAATTTGGAGGGGGTCCTGATTTTTTTTGACTTTTTAAAATATATATTATAGATAGTAGCTTTCCTGGAGAAGCAGCTGGCAAAATTTTTTTCCCATACTGTGGGTTGTCTCTTCACTCTGTTGGTGATTTCTTTTACTGTGCAAAAGCTTTTTAATAAGATGAGATACCAGTTATTGATTCCCTGTAATAATTCCTGTGTGATCAGGGTTTTGTTCATAAAGGCTTTGTCTACACATATGTTTCAAGAGTTCTACTTAGTTCCTCTTCCAGCAGATTTAGTATTTCTGTTTTAATATTTAGATCTTTGATCTGTTTTTATTTTAATGTAGTGCATGGTGAGAGACGTAGGTCTGGTTTCAGTCTCTGGCATGTTGGAAGTCAGTTTTTCCAGCACCATTTATTAAAGAGGCTTTCTTTCTTCCAGTGGAAGCATTTGGCCCTTTTGTCGAAGATAAGGTAACTAAGTGTGTTTGGAGTTGTTTCTGCATCTTCTAATCTGTTACAGTGATCCCAAGGTTTGTTTCTTTGCCAGTACCATGCTGTTGTTATCACAGTAACTTTGAGGTATAATTTCAAGTTAGAGATTGGGAAGCCCCCTGGCTTGCCTTTGTTGCCCAAAATTACTTTTGCTATTCTAGGTCTCTTCTGGTTCCAAATGAATTTTAGGACTGTTTTCTCTATTGAATGTTATTTTTAACATTATAGGACTACCACCTCAAATATCTTTCATGATAAATATATATAATTCAGGAATTACTATTTTGTTCACTACTGTTTCTTATGCCTTGAACTGTTATTTATGTTTTAGTATACACTACAGTTTTTTTTCCAAGAAGGTTATGAATCTGCATATTCCAAAAGATTAATTTCGTTCTTGTACTTAAACAACAGGCTACATATAGAATCCTAGGTTCAAAATACTGATCACTATAGATACTGTTCAAAGCACTGTCTCTAGTACTGAGTGTTTCTAATACGATTTTCACACCTTTGCACATAACCTGTTCCTTCTAGGAAGAGTTTAGAATTTTCTTTTAAGCAATGAAATTCAGAAATTTCACCAGGTAAAATATCTAGGTGAACAATCACTCCTTTTACCTGTCTGCCTTTTAGTGTGAAGACTTCCTGCTTTTCCCGGAAGTTCTGCTGTGTGTTTGATTAGCTTGGATGCTTACTGTCTCTTTTGGGTTTGTCATCCATATCCTCTCACTTCTCTTTTTCCTTCTGTCTTGTTTTCCTGTGTTCTGAGGTATTCTTGGCTATGGTTCAGATCTCCAGTTTAGACTTTAGGAAAAGCCCATTTAGTTCTTCCTCTCTTAGTCCAAGTTTCAATTTTGATAAACATATTCTTAATCCCAGAAACTTTGTCTTCCCTTTCCCTTTCAGAGATTTTGGGGTTCTGACTTACAAATCTAATACCCTTTTAACAGTCTCTAAAGACAGTACTCAGTATTTTAAAGTTCTCTTCCACTTTTTGTTAGTCTGCCTTAGTGCTTTTTTTCAACATACTTGGTTATGATTTTGTTGTCTGCACATAAATGAAATGTTCAGAATGATCAAATGATTATAATTACCTGCATCATTTTTCTTCTTCTTTTTTTGGCTGGCATTACTGGGGTTTGAATCCAGGGCCTCATGAAGCTGGGCCAGTGCTCTAACACTGAGCTGCATCTCCAACCCTTCTTTTATTTTGAGACAGTCTAAGCTCCCAGGCTGGCCTTGAACTTGTAATCCTTCTGTCTCAGCTCCCAGAATAGATGGGACTACAATCATGAGCTACCATGGTTTGACTGCAGCACAATTTTTCAAATGCACTAAATGTGTTTCATAGCAGGCTTTTGCCCAAAAAGGTGAGCTGACTGTGGGGGACCTAGGAGTGAGGAGTTCACAAGTATTTACTGAGTAGTTACTATGTGCTGAGCACGACATACACAGGAAAGTGGGGTGCCCTTCTTCATTGCTAACTTCAGGAGCAGAATCCTTGTTATTCACTGTTGTGCAGAGAGCTGCCTTTCACATTTTCTTTGAATCTGTTTATGTAGTTGCTTTATGGTTCAAGTCCTAACACCTGTAGTCTTCTGGGGCTGCTCCCTATTTCATCTTGGAATCTGGCTTTACTGGCATTAGCTTCAGAGCAAAAGTCACAGCCAGGCAGACCCTAGGTTAGTAGTTTTCAGTCTGTGTCTGTAAACTAAATCACCTGGTAAGTTAAAAACAAACAAACAAACAAACAAACAAACCCAAAGACACTTGTGCCCGCAGTTCCATCCTTTGAGATTTTTATTTAACTGGTCCGAGGCCTGGGCATCAAGACTTTTTAATAGTTCCCCAGATGAATTCAGCCATAGCTGAGAGCAACTACACAGAGGTTTAGTGGCCTAGCTGTCCATTATTGGATTTGGGTTTGTTTGTTTGTTTGTTTTGTTTTGTTTTGTTTGGGTACTGGGAATCGAACACAGGACCTGACGCTTGCCAGGCAGGTACTGAACTGAGCTAAATCTCTGGTCCCTCTATTGTTTTGTAACCGTCCTGCAAATTGCCCCAAGGCCCGTTCTGGCTCTCTCACACCAGCTGATTGTGAGCTTGGAGTTCTGCCCAAGCTTGCTAAGAACAGTATGTACACCTCTGCAGAGTCTTTGCTACACCTGTTTTGGGCTGGGATTGCTGAATCTAGTTTCCATCATTCTAATTTTATCTACCTTACATATTCCTGGAACTTGTCATAATTTCTGCCCCACTCCTCCCTAGTCCCCCCCTTTTTTAGCATGCTTATTGATTTTCCCCTCTTTTATCAAAGTCTCCCCCCCAGCCCTACCCATATTTCAGTGGTTTAGGAGGTAAGAGGGGAAGGAAGTTCTCCAACAACTTGCGCTTGCAGGTCACTCTGTTGGAAAGTTCACACCTGAGCATTCCGCCCGCTGTGCGCACTGTCTATGTTCAAACGTGGCTGAAAGCTCTGAGGCAAGAGAACCACACACAGCCAGTATTCTTATGAGTCTGTTTCAACTACTAAGTTGAAAAATCCTTGATGTCTGATATTAACTTTGATAATTAAAAATACAATACAGTAAATATCTATAAAACTTATTTGTTCCAGAAAACCAAAAAAGTCTTTTAGGTGAAAAAGTAAAAACAAAACAAATCATTTGCTTTTCTATTTTCCAGGAAAGTACCTTCTAATAAGACAAGAGACAAAAGATTAGTCATTGCCCTTTCTTAAAATATTTGGAAACAGGAAAAAATAAAATTCTATAGCAGGTTATTCAAATCTACTTTTTGAAAATTCCATCTATACTATCCTATTCTTTATGAAAAAAAGGAGACACAAGAACACAAACACATTTGTATCTGATCATTTCTGTATAACAAATGTGGAAACCAAGATATAATATGCGTGAGTACCCCAAGTCCACTGAAGGAAGTGAGAAAGGAAACATTTACCAGAGTTGAACAACTGCTTCAAACATACACCAGCAGGCTAATGACAAAAGCGACCAGCTAGAATATTTTCAAGGAAGAAATTTCTTTTTTGCAGGGATGTAGGCTAGCAATTCTCAAACTACTTATGAGTATTCTGGGATTGCACAAATGAGAAAAGACACTGCAGCTGTACCGCAGGGAAAAGCTGCAAATGAGCAAGGGGAGAAAACAAACCTGCGTGGTGCACTGGACCCATCAGCGTGGTTTCCCAGAGAAATGCAGCCGACACAGAAATGCACGTGAGTGTGTAAGTGTGCACAATGATGTGCACTTACTTCCTAGCTCTGCTAAGATGTGTGCGAAGCAAGAAAGAGGCCCAGAGCACAGCTGGGCACCCGGGCTGCCACAAAAGGAATCAGTGCTCCCTGGAGAAATGGCTGATTCCAGGGCAAGGTGGGGAAACTTTAAGATACGCTCAGAGCATTCTGTGGTATCAGAGGATGAGGAAGCGAGCTGGGGGTGGTGGTGCAGGCAGCATACTCAGAGACTGAGATAGGAGAATTGAAAGTTCAAGCCCAATATGGGCAATTCCATGAGAATGTGTACCAAAATAAAAAGTTAAAGGGCTGGGGATGTACTTCTGTGTGAAGGGAAGAGCCCTGGATTGAGACCTCAATAACAAAAGAAGAAAAAGGAAAAAAAAAGGAAGTACAAAAATGACAACAAGCCCCTCCTCCCCAATTCAATGGTAACAGAACACAACAGGAGTGTCTAATGGCCGAATCTTAGACAATGTGAGAGAGAAAAAAGGAATAAAAAGTGACTTACAGAAGAAAATAAATATCCATAGATGCATAACAATACTGAAGATATATATGAGGGAAAAGGGACAGCTCTTCCTCACAGTAGAATTCCAGTTAATAAACATGGCAGGAAAAGCAAATAGGAAAATTACTATTGGTCCAATTCCACAGTAATAGCTGTGATATACAAAAATCACTTATGGGTGCTAGAATGGGGGTGAAGATGCACATGGTACAAACCAAAACATCCTGGTACTCCTCTCCCAAAAGAGATACTTAGTAATCACAAAGGAAAGACATTAACTTTACAGAACAGAAACAAGGCTGACTCCACCTTGACCAAATGATCTAAGTTATCACCCTAGTAAGGAGAAATCAACTTCATGCACCTCCTGATAATGAACTGAGAGGGTCATGACATATATGGTATTTTTTTTTAAAAATGCACACTCTCAATCTAATCATTTAAAACTTAAACAAAACCCTAAATCAGGGGAGACTACAAAATGGCCAGTTGTCTTCAAAATTCTCAGAGTCACGAAAGACCAAGACTGAAGGCCTATCATATCTTAGAGGGGAATAAAGAGACAGGACAGCACACACGTAACCCCTGCACTTGGTGGGGTTGAGGCAAGACGACTGCAAATCCGAGCCTTGCCTGGACACTTCAATGAGGTTTTCTCTCAGAAATTAAAGTGTATGTGTGGGAGATGGAGTTTAGTGTGAAGCCTGTGGCTTCAGGTTCAGGTAGCTAGAAGTAAACATATAGGTAGGTAGTTAGACAGATAAACAGCCAGGGTACCTAAGTATAATGCTGATCCCACATCTGATGTTTGACCAGAAAAGGACACTAGTGTGGTTACTGATGAAATCCAAATAAGACTGTGGAACAGTTAATAGTATTGCACCAATGCTAATCTCCTGATTTTGATGAATGTCCAGCGGCTAGTGTAAAACCTTAACATTACAGGAAGCCAGGTGAAACGTGTAAGACAACTTTCTCTAACAGTTTTGCAACTTTTCTGTAAGTCTAAAAATTATTTCAAAACAAAAATTTAAAAATACGACTACTGTTGAAAATATTACTCTAAATAAGACTTATTTAGCCTACTGCAAAGTCCATTTCTATAGTGGTATTATTATTATTATTATTTTTTTTATCAGTACCGGGGATTGAACACACAACTGCGTGCTTGCAAGGCAGGTGCTTATACCGGTGAGCTAAATCCCTAGCCCCAGTGGTATTATTTATAATTGGAAAAAGTTTTTCCTTTTAGTTCACCTTATAGTTTAAAAACATAAATTACTGAATCTGAAAAATTCCTGTATTATAAGAAAAACTTACATATACATTTGCAAATTTTCATAATAAAAATTTAAAATACACGAAGATTTTTAAGTGTCTGTTAATACAGTAAAGATAATTTTCAATCATTCCTGTAACTTTCATCATCATTTAGACTCTTCTGGATTTTTTAGGACATGGTCCAGCCTTGTCTCACCACCTCAGGACGCGAATCCCTAGAAGTGAGGCTGGAGCCAGCTCAAACTGGAGGCACTCGTGGACTCTCCCTATTCCAGGCCTAGATCTATTTCTCCCATGTACATCTGAGTAGTTCTTCATTTAACCTAAAACTTACCATGAATCACAATGACCTAAACACAGCATCACTAGAGTTAAAATACTTGTAACTGTTTCTAATAAAATAAAAACCACTAAATTTGAAGTAATTTATATGACTTGTGGGAATGAAATGAAATATGGATCCAAAGTAGTGCACACAACATTAAAAGTGAGAAGTTTAAACATTTTATTTGTCTGTTTTAAGCAAATCTTTATGTAAGCCTTTTATAATAATTGTTCATGCTGTTGTTTAATGATTTAGTTTTTGTTTTTGAGTCAGGGTCTTGCTCTGTGACTCAGATTGGTCTCAAATTCAAATTCTTGAGCACAGTGATTTTTCTGCCTCAGCCTCCTGAATAGCTGGGATTAAGGGGTGCACAATCATGTCTAGCTTTAATTTTTTTTTTTTCCTGAATGAAAATATTTCTGTGCTTCTTCATGACTTTCTTCTGAAGGACTTCAGTTTCAATTAATGGTGGCTTTTAGACATTTATAACATAAGAAGTCTTTACCAAACACAAACGTGTCAGGCACTGTAGCTGAAACCAAAAAGGTGAAGAGATTCAGGTCCTCAGATACTCACTGCATACCAGGACAGATGGGTGATGCTGACTGAAATCTGAAGTGACAAGCATCATACCAAGGAGGAGGAGGTACCAGTCACCCCAGTCCTCAGAGATGTCCTTACTTCCAGTGAACACAAAAAGAAATGAAATTGCTCCAGGGTGCTCAATAATTGGCAAAGCATGACTCGAACCCAGGTCTTCTAATTTAGGATAGAATCACTTTTGATCTAAACGTTTAACTGTTTTATATGTGTATGACAGTCAAGGAGATGGGTTTGAGTCCTGATGTTGGCCACAATCTATGGCTGTTTAGTAACTTTGTAAACTCAGACAATCCGACATCTCTGCATTCACTTTTCTCACGTGGGGATAATAATCTTATCTCATAAGGTTACTGTGAGAAGTAAATGAATAAATACATACAGCAACTTTAGGGTTAGTTGTTGGCACCCCAAACAGTCTACACATTGAGGATTCCTTAACAGATGTAATTGTTTTTATTCCTTTTTGAATTTGTAGAGGGTGGCAGGGTGTCTCGGACACATATGTTAAATTAATATGTACTTCATGAAGTCATTAAATATATGTTGAATCTAAGATTATTCTTGCAATATATTCAGTATGCTTATTGCTGTTATCAGATTTTTTTAAAAATTCCATTTCATCCACATAAATGGCACTCAAGCTTCAGGGCGCAGCTCCCTCTCCCAGCAGCACTTACTGTCCACTCTTGCGCCCTCATTCGGGTTGGAATATCCCTCTCCTTTCCGCTTGATTCTCCGGATGATGCCTCCATCTTCAAATAAATCCTCTCCTTTGAAATCAAGGAGCTCAATCTAGAAAAGAGAAAGAGATCTAACTAGGAAAAGATCAAACAAAATCAATTTAACATATGTAAAGGCAAAAGCAACTAATTTGCCTTTTGTTTTACAAAAAAAAGTCTTTTAAAAAAATCTGTGCAGTACATTTACTAGAAAAGTAGAAAAAAGGAACACTGTATTTTTGATACTTGGAAAGAACTCTGTGTAATGATAATGTCTAGGACTATATCCTGTGGGGCTGCAGAGCAAAGACAGACAGGAAATACTAGGAAAATGGCCTTGTGGGCGAAAGGCCAGAGCGACAAGGTGCTGGTGCAGAGCTACTCTGACTGACTCCAAGGCCACTGCTTTTCTACCCCAGATTTATGAAGTTCCCTTCTTAAAATGTGACAAGAAACCCTAGGAATCTGGCCTACTACTGACTGAAGGTATATTTTACCTCACTGAGATAATTCTTAAAATTAGGTTTTGCCAAACAGGAGTGATGAATTCAACACAGGACAAATAACATGTCACCACTTACTGCTTTTAAGGAAGAAGAGAAATCTATAACACTTATAAATCTTTATCAACATTTATAAGCCTTAAAAATACCTTACTAGTTGGTACAGGCATATTCAACATTTATTTCCACCTCTTTCATCCTGTCAATTTTGACTGTGTCATGTTTACACTGCTGACCAGAGCTTTTATTTCTGAGTCCAGTGTCTTCTGTTTATTTGGCTATGCCCGCTCTGTGCCAGGCACACATTTCTAAGAATGCACTGGCACACACCCCTTGGGTTTGTGGGAAACAATTCAAGAATCCAAGCTCCAAAATAAGAAAGCTGGGCCTGAGTCTCAATAGCAAGCACAGCTCCGTGTCCCAGGCAGCCCACAGCACGGCAGATGCTGCTGAGGCAGCGCCACACACACTTGCCTCGAAGAAGAGCGTTGCATTCGCGGGAATTTTCGGGACGCTGCCAGCTGAGCCATAGGCATATTCTGGTTTGCAGAGCAGATGGCAGACCTCCCCTTTCTTCATGGTGGCCACGCCAATGTCCCATGCCTTGATAACCTGGCCTGCAACAAAGGGAAAGGCATAGGCCATATTTAAAAAGATTTTAGTTTCACAAAACAAAAGTTCAGACAAGCTTCCAACTTTTCATACTATGTATTCAGCTAGAAATTAGGGGTTACAAGGCAACAGAACTCAGTAAAAGCTACACACAAAGAAATAAATTAAAATTTTTTGGAAGGCTACCAGAGACAATTCCCTGCTGAGGAAGATGAAAGTAATTATCAATTCCTCAGCTAGTCAAAGACTAAATCTTTGAAAAGTGGTGGTAACATAATGCACAGGATATGACTGTGTCACAATTGTTGCTTAACTTACCATTTCAACCATAATAATGTGTACATTTTCTAGGCAGAGAAGCAACACAAATAACTCAGCAAATGGAAATTGAGAGAAAGAAAGAAAGAAAGAAAGAAAGAAAGAAAGAAAGAAAGAAAGAAAGAAAGAAAATAGAGTTTGTCTTAAGGAAGCTTATAATTTAGTTGGACAGGGAACAAATACCAAAAAACAAGAAACAACCATAAAAGTACATTGTATAAAAGGGTCCATGAAATAAGTTCTGAAAATTTAGAATCAGAAAAATATTTCAACAAATAAAAAAAAGCTGTGGTTATATGTCGTTTTGTCAATTCACAACAATTATGCAATTCTGATTTTTGTCTTTTTGCAAGGTCCTAGACACATAAAGTCACTGCTCAATAACAGAACTGTATAAGGTTATATAATTATAATCTCCATATTTACAATTCTCATCATGTGCATCCTTAACTGTATCTTACTGTAAGCAGTTATGAAACCTTTTGGAAGGCAATTTAGAAGAATAAAACAACACTTGGGGTGCTACATCAATCAAAAAGCAAATATTCCATCAACTGGGCTCAGCTACGCAATGAGCCCCAGAGGAAATGAACTCTGGAGGGAACTGTGATCTTGGACTGAAGGAAAGCTGAAGGCAGGACCAGTCTGTAAGCACAGGTGGATAAAAGTGTGTTACCCATGACTTCAGTCTAGCCTAGCTTTTCAAAATAACAGCTCCACTTATTTTAGTGAACATTTTTCATAAGTTATAGATGCATAATATCAAAACAGAAATGAGAATTATATAAAGTAAAAGGTAAATTTTGTCCAAACTACTGACTGCTTTTTTGGAACAGAGTCTCTCTTTGTAGGTCAGGCAGGTCTTGAATTCACGGTGTAGCCCAGGTGACTCTCTTGCCACAGCCTCCTGAGTTCCGGGATTGCAGGCATGTGCTACCAGTCCTGGCTCATCACTTCCTTCTAAAAAGCCACGACTATTATTTTGTGCCCTGAGAGTGTGTGCTGTCATTTTTTTTTTCTTTTTGGTACTGGGGATCAAACTTACAACCTCGCACTTGTTGAGCAGGTGCTTATGCTGCTGAGCCAAAGCCCTGGCCCGTGTGCTGTCGCTTTTTCGAAAAACTAAAAATAAAAGGACGGCATACTATACATTCAATCCTGAACTGCCTTTTCATTAACATTTGTCTGGATATTCTTTTTCCATCATTGCAAAGAAGGATATACATATCAGAATGAACACCAGGTACATACTTTACCAGCTGTGTGACTCTATGTAAGTTATTTAACCTCTGGGCCTCAGGTTCCTCATCTAATAATAGCACCTGCCATATAGTTGTAAAGATTATTAGATAAAACATGTGGAGTGCACAGAACGGTGCCTGGCATGTTTGTTTGTCATTTGTTTGTTTGTTTGGAGACAGAGTCTTGCCATGTTACCCAGTGTGTGCTTTTTGGGGACACACTTTAATTCCTGAGCTCAACCAAGCAATCTTCTTGCCTCCCAAATAGCTGAAACTGTAGGTGTCTGCCATCATGCCCAGTTATCCAGTGCACTTAAAAGAAACTGCCTCCATCGTTATAATCGGAAACAGATCTATCTCATTCTGCATAATTTTATAATCTCCTATTGAGAAATACTACCAACAGTCCTCCAATAAGGATATTACCCATGTTTGCCTACTTTACATAAGCATATTTGATGAAGTGCAAAGTGATATTTTCTCTTCTTTCCCTTCATTGCTCTCCCTCCTAACTCCTGTTTTTTGTTTGTTGTTTTGTTTTCATTGTTTTTGGCTTTTTTGGGGGGTGGGTACTAGGAAACTAACTCATCCTTTTGTTTGCTTACTGGAAATGGAACCCAGGGCCTTCCCAGTGAGTGGTATCCCCAGCCCCCAACTTTATATTTGATTTTGAGATAGGGTCTCATAAGTTGCCTAGACTGCATTTGAACTTGTGATGCTCCTGTGTCAGCTGGGATTCCAGGTATGCACCTCTATGCAGAGCGACGTGAACTCAAAACTGGCAGGTATCACCAAGTGCCTTTGCAAAACGCCTGGCTTGGCCCACCACATGGTTCTGCGGTAAATGAATTGAAAGCCTACTGTTGGAAGGTTGCTTTCCTATCACTGATGCTCTTTGAACACTGATGTGTTTAGTGTCAGCCTATGAGAACACCTCCCTTTAAAAACATAACTCTGATATGTTAAGGCAAAAACCTTACACACTCCTTCAGGAATTCTGTATACTGGAAGAGGAGCTATTACACATTTGCTCCAGACATCTGGTCAGTAACTGAGAAGCGAAGGTCGATGTTAGGTACTGCAAGTACAAAGCCAGGCCACTCCTTCCTTCCAAAGAATATGCAATGAAGCACAGCTAGGGAGGATAAAGATACATGCATTGGTTTTGTTTTTCTTTTTAAACAAAACATGCTAAGCATCAAAACAGAGTACAAAAAACAAGAGGCACAGAGGAGGGGTGATTCGTTCGATGTGGAAGGGCAGGGGCAGACACAGGTAGTATCTCTGCCAGCCTTAGAAACTAGAAGCACCAGCATATAAATAAAACCCAAATAAGCCTTTGCCTTTGACTTTGACAAAATCATGCCCATACCTTTGACTTTCTCCTTTGAACATTAAAGAACACTAGGAACACTAAAAGTTCTTTGATACCAAGTTTCAAAAACTGAATGAAACACCGAAGGAAAAGCCTCAAAAACTGAATGAAACACCGAAAGAAAAGCCAAAGACTAATGATCACAAACATGTTTCTAAAACTGCCACCTTTTTTTTCTTGATACTGAAAATTGAACTGAGGACCTTTGCAATAAGTTAAGTCCCTAACTCTTTTAGAAACTTTTGATGTTGAAGCAGAGCCTCACTAAGTTGGCCAGGCTGGGCTTTAATTTGCAATGTTTCTGCCTCAGCCACCCAGAGTGCTGGGATTACAGGTATGTACCACTGTAAGGTGTGCTCAGCTATAAGCCAACTTTTCTTAATGAGTATTTTCCCCTAATTTTAAACAAATAACACATACTCAGCACATCAGAAGAGCACAGACAATATACCATATTAATTAAAAAAAAAACCTTTGAAAGCCTAGCATCTGGAGAAACTACTGTTAATTTCTTGGTTTGTTTCAATTATGTATGTGCATTTTGTTTGCATACTGAATTTTTACATGTACTTTTTTTTGAGACAGGGTCTTTGCTATGTAGTTCCAGTTGTCCTTGAATCACAGTGATCCTCCTGCCTGTTTCCTGAGTGCTGAGATTACAGGCATGCACCGCCATACACACTCTATATGTACATTCTTAAAATAGGGGTCATACTTTAGTTTTGTAAACTACTCATTTTTTACATTATAAGAAATTTTTTCTTGAGAGTACATAATTCTGAAAATGTGACTTTTAGTAACTATATGACTTTCTCTTTTGAATATACCACAATTTTATTAACCCTATTAATAAACATTCATGTTATTTCTTTTACTATTATCATACTCCAGATAACAACTTCGCATCTAAATCTCTGTGTGAATTTCTTTGATAGTAAAAGTCTCTAACCTGAAATAATCAGGGCTGTTTGGCAGGTTAACTTAAAATGTGCTATGTGACAAGAATCATAGAAACTGCAGACATTCACATCACATACTGCATTTTTTAACTTAAAACATATAAAGAGGCCAAGGCTTTATCTGTGGCATGAGTTCCATGTCACCTTTACTACATGAACTGCACTTGTGACACATCACTTGAAGTTCATAGGACAGTGTGAGCTCCTTTAAAGCAGAGCAAGACCCAGGAGACACAGGAAAAGCCACCACTGTGCAGAGGCCTCTGGTACAAATATCTCCACTTATTTCACCTATGTTCTCTCCACTCCTAATTCAACAACCATTTAAAAACACTTAGCATTCTGGTAAGTGCAAGGTCATAAGTTCGAGCCCTGATACCAAAAAACAAAAACAAACAAACAAACAAATAAAAAACACTATTTAGCATTTTATTGATAAATCTTTCTAAAATATTTAACCTAGTTTTCATCGATAATTTATCCTTCTTACACTAATTCTAGTGTTTCATACAATACCTAATGAAATTATGTAATTATGAAAGTACAATGGATATAAATAATCTCAAATGACTCTCAGAGTCTGAGAAGAAAAGCAGCCCCTGGCAGGTGGAAACTGCTTGGACACACACAGCGGGGCCTTGGTGCTGTCCGAGGCTGCCTGCTGCTCCTTATGCAGCATCGACACCAGGCCAGACCACCCTGAGACTGACAGAACCGAGACACACACTTCAAAATGCTGTCTAAATCTGGATAAAGAGTAAGGTAACTGCGCACCCTACAAAATATCAAACACCCCCTCTCCTGGCTAACATGAGAGGCTGCTGCATCTCCACTAGTCACAGCTTTAGCTCGCACTCTGCTAACCAACCCTCCTCCCCTAAGACCATAGGTACCTGAACAGAATCACCCACATCCCAGCAATGCCCAAACCAGAGTAAAGCCCTGCTCGCGGAAAACCCTAAACCACCTCACATGAGCAAAAGTGCTGTAAAGCACAACTTTCTAAGATGCTTAGACATGTTCCCTGGAGACAGAGGGACACAGCCTACACAGCTAGTGGCAGCAGAGTGAGGAGTGCGCCACAGAACTCAGGGTATGTGCAAACAGAAAGAGCTCATCAGTCTGCAGATGGTTAAGCAGCTCCCACCACACTCCCTCAGGTTATACTCCTGCGGGCAGTGTTACTGGGCCAAGGCACAAACATTTTAAAGATTCTCAATATATAAGGTCTTAGTTGATACAAAAATATAGAAAGACAATTTATTCCTTACTTCTTTGTTTCTTTCCTCATCATAAATAATCCCGAAGAAGAAAAGCAACTTTTCCATGCTGGCTGGCCATTTGTAATTCTTTGTTTTTTGAGACAGCACTATGGCCTTGAACTCACAGGGATCCTCCTGTCTCTCCTCCTGAGTGCTAGTGTAAGAGGTGTTAGAGGCATGTCACCAAGCCTGACAAATTTGTCTATCTTTTCTGGAGACATTATTCAAGTACTTTGTCCATACTTTTATATCTTGCTTTGGTTTTGGTAAATTGTATGTGCCTCGGGAGCTAGCTGTTTCTTTTGGGTTCTCCAATTTATTGGCATACTGTACAAGTTTTCAAAGTAATTACTAATGGGGAATTTGGTGGTGTCTGTGGTGACCTTACCTTTTTCGTTTCTAATTGCATTGGTATGGGTCTTTTCTTTCCTTTTTTTTGGGTAAGACTGGCTGAGGGTTTGTCTGCTTTGTGTATTCTTTTAAAGAAACCAACTATTTGACTCAATGATTGTGTGTGTGTATTTTGGTCTCAGTTTCATTAATTTCTGCTCTGATCTTTATAATTTCTTTCCTTGTACACACTTTGGATTTAGATTGTTCTTATTTTTCTATTACTTTGAAGTACATCACTTGGTTACTTGGGCTTGCTCTGTGTGTGTGTGTGTGTGTGTGTGTGTGTGTGTTGTGTGTTTCCTAAGATAGGGTCTCACTACGTAGCCTAGGCTGGCCTCAAACTCTCAGCAGTTCTCATGCCTCAGTCTCCTGAGTGCTAGGATCACAGGTGTGCACCACCATGCCCAGATGCTATTTTCCTGATGTGGGCATTCGCTGCTATAAATTTGCCTCAGGATCCCTTTCACTGTGTCCCATACATTCTGGTATGTGATAGTGGCATTACCATTTGACTCTAGGGACTGTCTAATTTTTTTCCTTGATTTCTTCTGTGATTCATACTGAAGCATGTTTAATGTCCATGTGTCTGCAAAATTTGTGTTCTTTGGGCTTGGGATTTAGCTCAGTGGTACAAGTGCCTGCCTGGCAAGTGCAAGGCTGTGAGTTTGATCCCCAGTACGACCAAAAAAAAAAAAAGTTGTGTTCTTTTGCCATTGATTTCTAGTTTCATTGAACTATAATCTGATAATAAGCATAATTTTGATTCTTTTGCACTTAAATATGCTTTATTGGCTAGTATGTGGACTGTTTCGGAGAAAGATCCATGTACTGCTAAGACTGTGTATTATGTTGTGGGCAGTACACTGTAAATACCCATTAAGTCCATTTGTTCGAAGGTGTGGTTCAAGTCCGACATTTCTTTGTTGATATTGAGTCTGGTCGATCTGTCCATTTGTGACAGTAGGGTATTGAGGTCCTCCATTGTAACTGTGTTGATGTTTGGTCTGTTCTTTCATGTTCAATAGTGTTTTATGAAGCTGGTTATGCCAGTGCCCAAGTGTATATATACTTCTAAGTATTAGCTCTTTCTGTTGAATTGTTCCCTTAACCAATATGTAGTAACTTTTGCCTCTTCTGATTAGTTTAGCTAAAGTCCACTTGGTTAGACTAGCTTTTCCTGCTTGTTTTGGGGCACCCGTTGCACAGAATAATGTTCTCCATACTTTGATTTTTTTTAGTCTATGAATCTTTTTTGGATTAAACGTATTTCTCACAGACAACATATCTTCAGGTTTTGTTTGTTTGAGCCAACCCACCTATCTGTGTCTTTTGATTAGGGCACTGACACCATTCACTTTGACAGTTATTACTGGAAGGTACTAATGGGTTCCTGTCATTGCATTCTTTCCCTGTTGCTGGTTCCTTTTTTTCCTTCTACTTAATTGCTTGTCTACTTGGTGTGTTCAGTCTGTTCATCTTTTTGGCACTACTTCCTTGTCTCTTTGTAGGATATCCTTGAGCTTTTTTGGTACTGGTTTTGTGGTTATGCATTTCTTAAGGTGCTCTTTGTCATGGAAAGATGCTGCTTCTCCAGTAATTTTGAAAGATGTTATCAGTCTGGATTGAAAGTTGTTTTCTTTTAGGGCTTCTAACACTTTATTCCAAGCTTTCCTGGCCTTTAAAGTTTGTGGTGGAAATCTGCTGTAATTCTAATGTGTTTATGTAACAGTTTTTTAGATTCTGTCCTTGTGCTGGACTTCTGAGATTTTGACTATAATACTTTATGGAGAAGTTCTTTTTGGATTGTGGCTATTTGGGATCCTATAATGCTTCATTTATCTGTATGTTAAATTCTTTGCCTGTTTTTGGAAAGTTTTCTGTTATTATTTCTGTAAACAGATTTTTAAAAAATTCCATTTATGTTATCTTCTGATTTTTTCCACTAATTCCAGTTAACCTTAAATTAGTCTTCTTTGCATCATATAGCAGCTATTGGATCCATTGTCCATTTTCTTCTTGTTTTGAAGTTATCTTGGAGTATATGGTAATCTGCATTAGCCCTGGTAGTTCTGACACTGTTCTCACATTGGTCACTTTCAACAAAATTTTTTATTTCCTGGATTTCTATTTGCTATCTTTTTATGCATTTTAATTCATTGCTAACCTGGTCACTCATGTTTTGTATTATTTAGTTTAGCCCAGCTACCTTTTTATTAGTGTCTTCTGTAAGCTCACTACTCGTTTTGTTTATTCAACCCCTTATCTGTGTAGTTATATCATCTTGAGTTTGCTGACCACTTTATTAATGTTGTGTCTTCTCTTTTATCCCCCCCTTAAAAAAAAAACAGCAGAATAGATTTATTGAGAGAAAGCTTCTGTCTGAGAGATAGAAGGGGTCCTGAGTGGGTTGCCAAGGACTGTCTTTTCTAGGGACTTTTATAGAGCAAAACCACAAAGTCAGGCAGGTTTAAGGTGGGGAAAACATCAGAACTCACAAGGTAGGCATTAGGTGAGACAAAACTATGGTCAACCAATAAGATTAATTGCACAGGTAAAATTGATTAAATCAGGGACAAATGAGGAAGTGAGTCACATAGTAAGCAGGCATAAATACAGAAGTGACTCTGTAGAGGGTTGGGATGGTGACTCCTGGCTTTGTCAAGGTGATAAGAAACCTATTGAGAATATCAACTCCTGATGTTTATCCTTAGGAAGTATGTGGGCACATTTGATTTATCTTTTGTCTTGATGTCTGGCCCAACACAGAGGTGTCTGTTTTCTCCAAGGTTGCAAAGTATCTAGTCTTCTGCACTGGCTCTTTCGAGGGCCCAGCCCTGTCTGCCTGCCTATATTTCTATTTAACTCGGCTGCCTGTAACATTCCCCCATCTGAAGAAGTAACCTGAACTACTGTGAGGAAGTAATAGGCAATGACCAATCTGGCTTCTTCAGGCTGAAGGGGGTCGTAGTTGTTGATTGGCAGTCAGGGATACTCTGCAGAGAGTCTATCTAAAGCAACAGGCATTTTTATCTTGGGTAGGTGTACAGCTTTAAATCTCCATCCAATTACGTTGGTGGAACCCTCCAAATTATGTAGGGGAATAAAACTCCCAACCTACTATATGTCCAGTATTAGTTTGTGTTCTCTAAAACCGAAGAATGAATTTTAGGAACAAAGGTTAAGAGTGGAATATATTTATTGAGAGAAAGCTTCTGTCTGAGAGACAGACCGAAGGGGTCCTGAGTGGGTTACCCTCTTTTATTGTTTTGAATAATTCAGCTATTTGTTTCTTTATATCTTTTCCATCTTATGGACAGTGTTGGGAATTTCAGGAAGGATTTTGTTATTGTGTTTTCTTTCTTTCTTTCTTTCTTTCCTCTCTCCTTCCTTCCTTTTTCATCCTTCTTTTCTCTTCTCTTTCTTCCCTGACCACACTGGCAGATAAAGAACAGCAGACTACAGAGTTCTGTGCTGGAAGCAGGCAGAGGGGCAGGAGGGAAGAGTCAAGCAGTCTGCTAAACTTAATGCCAGCAATCTCAGAACCAACCTCTGCCAAAAACCAAATGTGATTAACCTGACTTACCAACTTAGAGGATGGGATCCCAGTGTCCTTCCTGGCCTGAGCGTACACTTCTCATGGGGTCTCAGTCCCTGTGGTAGGGTGACCCCAGAAACCCTGACTTGTAATTGTTCTGCAGCTCAGCCTTAAACAACCCATCCCAGAATGGCCCCTGATGAAACATTCTCAAATATGTTGGGTGCTGCCCTGGATTTCTTCTCCAACTCTAGCCTGCATGCAGAGGGAGTCACGCCAAGAGTGAAACTTCACGCTGTGTGTGTGGACTGCAGTAACTGCTGGGCCCTATCTCTTGTTTCTCCTGGGGTCTGCCGACCCTCTCAGACTTACTTTGTGTTATTGGAGACAAGTCCCAATCCAGCAGCTGGGCTAGCTTTCCAGATTTTATCCAGTTTCTTGTAGTTTTTAGTTTTCTTGTCAATCCCACCTTCAACCCCAGTTCCCAGAGATCTGCTTCTTTTTTCTTCACCAAATTGTTGTTTTCCATGTATCTCAATTCCAGGTCCCAAAGCAGCTGTACTTTGCTGCCAGCCTTCACTCTGCCATTTTTAATATAAAGTAGTAAGTTATCCACATTCTTCATGTGCTCATCTGGGTGCTCATCCTTTATCAAATGTATGACTCACAAAGACTTCCCTCCCATGCTGTAGTACCCTTTTTGGAGAAGACTATTTCAAATTTAATTGCTGAATGCCTCTTTTGTTAGTTTTTGGACTATCATTATCCAGTCCCACAACTGACACATTTTCTACTTTCTCATTTTGTTTACAAGCCACCTAAATATTTATTCTGATGACAATGAACTCTTTGATACATTACATAAAAGGACCCTATGCTGTGATCACAAAGGATAGTGTGAATATGTAAATGATTTTAAAAGGTAACATTTGTTTTCAGATTATTGCTAAGTTTCTAAAGACAAGATCACAGTTGCCTGAGGCACTCCTTCTCCACTCACAGCATCCCCAGATCCTCATCAAGTGCTCCTGAGCCTGTGGCCAGTCTTCCCCATGGATGTGAAACCTTTTCTGGTAGATCTGCTTGCTCTTGCTGCTGCTGCTGCTGAGGCTGCTTTTCAAAGTAGCCTTTTCTTCTACAGCTCTTCAAATGTAAGCTTTGTACTAATGTCAGAACATCTTGAGATATACTTCTGGAACCACCTTGCACACTGAGCTGAATAGCCCTGCAGAGATTCGCTTCTTCATCTTCCACAGCAGTTTTTTGACAACTTAGTGTCAGAGCCCTCTGCAAATCCTTCCCCTCATCTAACACTCCCAACCTGTCATTTGTTTCTAAGACTTGTTCCAGGTCTGTTTTAAGGACTCTTAGCTCTTTTAATTGTGCTAATTCTTCTCCAATAAGTTTTGGTTGATGCATCTGTTGGACCCTGATTATCTGCAGAAGTTGGTGTACTTCACAATCTGGCAGCTCACCCTGTAAAAACGTGTGACAGTCTTTACTGGTAATCCCTCCTTCTGCCATTCTCATCCTTTCTTCTTTATACAGCTGATGTACAGCTGAGGATAATCCCACAGGGCTGAAGCATTTCCCTTGTCATCAGGCAATGTTGAGCACAAAGCGAACGTTGTTTCTTGTGGAAGTCAGACTCCATGTTTATTTGCCTCTGTAGTTTATTTATTTATTTATTTTGAAGGTAGTAAAACAGCAGAACAAGACAGGACAAAGCCAATTGAGGCAGTGCAGTGAAATTGGTACAGAACCTCACAGCAAGTTACTGGGACAACAGCAATAGGTACAATAGTATATCTGGTTTTCTTCACAACAGTGGTTCCTTCAATTAGGTAGAGCAATATCAAAGGAAATACTGAAATTATAAAAACAGAATATTGAATAGAGGAATACCATTGATCAGAACACAGCCAAACAGAGATAAAAATATTTGCCTTCAAAGAGATGGCAGAAGAAAATCCCCCTTATTTGCCATATTGCATATAGTCAAACTTGCAAGAGATGCTCATATCCCTGGCTGTCACTTGCTAGTGGGGAGGGGGAGGGATGAGATGGATGTTTGATGCTTAGACTGTGCACCAGTAGGCTCACAGCCGCCCACGAGAGCGGTGAGCTGGCTGCCTGTTTTCCCAGCGCCCCAAGTTCCAACATGGCGCAGATCTCAGGAAATGCTGATATGGTTCTCACCTTGGTAGCCGCAGCTTGGGAGGCCACAGCCACTTACCAGAGCAGTGTGCTGGCTGCCTGTTTTCCCAGCGCCCCCTGTAGTATCTTTTGATGCATAAAAATTTTAAATTTGGATATAGTCCAATTTATCTATTTTTAACTTTTGTGGCTTTGTACTTTCAGTGTCCTTCCTGCTGAAATTACTACCAAATACAGTATCATAAAGCTCTTCCTCGGTTGTCCTCAAGCATTTCACAGTTTTAGGCTTTTGATCCATTTTGAGTAACTTTTGCATACGGTGTAAGGTAGAGGTCAAAATTCTTTCTTCATTGGAAGTATTCGTTCTTGATTATAAAGGTATAACTAAAGAAAATAGTTTTTAAAATTTCACTGTGTACCTGGCTTATCCTTTTGAAGAGGGTTAGATAAATAAAATCTTCAGTTTTCCTAGCATCACTTATTGACTGTCCTTTCTTCACTGAATGGTCTTGGCAACCTTATTAAAGGCTATGGAGTATATAATCTCAAATATATGCTTGTAGGGCTGGGGATATAGCTGAGTGGTACAGTGCCTGCTTGGTAGCATGAGGCCCTGAGTTCAAGTTCCACTACTCAAGGAAAAAAAAAGTATGTTTGTATTTCAAATATGAACATATTTAAAACACTGTAGCATATTTAAAACACTGTAGTTTATTTTAAAATTTAAAAAACACTGTAGCAGGGAAGCTGTATGTCATACAGAAAAAAATTATATTTGACATGAGAATAGAAAACGAAGACAAGAAACAAATATTTTAATAAGTTTTTTTACCAAAATATAAGAGTTGATAAATATTTAAAGTTAATCACTAATAAGCTTCAGCTAATTAAAAATGCATCTGATTCATTCCTGTTACACTTTTACTGACAGATTTCTAGGACTCAGCACCAAAGTCTGATCTCTATTTTAAGTATTTGTGTATTTTGTTAGCACACATTAAAAATCCATAACACTAATAACAATGACATTTTATCTTTATAATAAAGCAAATTATTTTTTTCTGTGTATTCTTCCCACAAATTTTTATTTGGTTTTATTCTAAAATGGCTACAAAAGTACTGTCATTAACTTCCCCATTCCCTACCCAAGTATCAGTCATATTTTTTGTTACATTCTATTTTGCCATTTCTCAAACTTTAAAAAACTGATTGCTGATAATTTTTCCTTATTCATGAATTATAATTTTAAAAGCAGTAAAACAAAACAGATAAGGTTGTATTGTTTGCGATGGGACAGGCTTAGACATCAAAGCTGCCAGGCTCAATTATTGACACTTAGAGGCAGAGATCCTGTCTTGATTACTTTCTATTTCTCCAAGAACACCATAATGTTGCACTCAGTAAAGGAATGCAGTCATATCGTAGTGTTATATTTAAACGGACTGAGAAACTGGCTTAGCTTCCCTCATTCTCCTCTTTCCCCTGCCTAAGCCAGCTTCTCCCTGATAACCACTTAGCAAGCAAAGTGGGAAGCATTCTTCCTTGATTGTGAAGCATCAGGTAAAACCAAAGAAAGCACTGTTTAAAATGTTGCTTAGCCTCTCTCAGTCTGTTCATTATGGTTCAAGTTTTTTTGGAGAGTTAGAAATTTTAAATATTCTAATAGCCTTTCTTACCTATCTTGCACACTCCTAAATGGCATATAAGGAAAAAGCAAATGTTTTATGACTATGTACATTTTAATGTAGGCATAAGAAGATCCACAGAAACTTACAGGGCTAAACCACTAACACCCCTGTGTGAAGGGATATTCATACAAGTAAATGCAAGTTATTAGCTGTGAAATATTAGCAAAGGTACATGAAAAAATACAATGTTTCAATTAAAAATAAACTTTAAGAATTAGATCCACAGTATCAAGTATACAATAGCACTAATTTTGTTCTTGACAAATAAATCTAAGAAAAATGTCTGGTGCCTAGCAGACACTCCAGTACATGTTGACAAGGACCTACTTTGTTGCTAAACTTGGTCTGGGCTCTTTTTTTTTTTTTGTCTTTTTGAGACAGGGTTTCTCTATGCAATTCAGGCTGGCCTTGAGCTTACTTTGTAGCCCAGGCTGGTCTCGAACTTGCAACGATCCTCCTGCCTCAGCCTCCTGAGTGCTGGGATTACAGGTATGAGCCACCATGCCTGGCCTGGTTTCTATTTTAAACCTTAAGATACGGTATTAATTTCAAAGAGTCTGTGTAGGTTTAAATCCTGGCTCTGCCATTTATTGTGTATCCGGGGGCAAATTCCTTAATCTCTCTCTACTTTGGTCTTATCATGAGTAACAGAAGACCCATATAAAACCAAAACAAGAGTGGCTAATTTTAATAGGTTACTCAACCATAAAAGAAAAAATTGATAAAGTGGACTTCATCTAAAGTAACAACAGTTGCTCCTGAAAGATGAATTAAGAAATAAGCAGGCTCATAAGGCAGCTGGAAAGCATACTTGCTAAACAAGTATCTGAAAAAATGTTGGTTTTGTTGAGTACTACCCAGGAAACGGAAAGATAACTGATTATTTTTAAAGGTGGGCAAAAGATTTAGACAGGTATTTCACAAAAGAAAATATACAAGCCAAATGTGGTGGTAAACACCAGAATCCCAGCATTAGGGAGCCTGAGGCAAGAGGATTTTGAATTCAAGATTAGGATTAGGAATAGGTCTGTCTTAAAAAAAAAACAAAACAAACACCCCAAAACAAAGAGAGGAAGGAAGGAAGGAAGGAAGGAAGGAAGGAAGGAAGGAAGGAAGGAAGGAAAGGAAACAAATATAAAAATATTCACAGTCACCTAAGCACAAGGAAAGATACCCTCAGTATCACTAAGCATCAATGAAATGTGAGCCCAAACCAAAATGCAATAGCATTTCTTTCTTTCTTTCTTTCTTTCTTTCTTTCTTTCTTTCTTTCTTTCTTTCTTTCTTTCTTTCTTTTTTTTTTTGTGCCAGGGATTGAACTCACAATCTCGCATTTGCCAAGCAGGCACTTATGCCACTGAGCTAAACCCCCAGCTCTAGCAGATATCATTTCATGCTTACTTAATGATTCACATTAAAAAGACTGACAACGCTAAGCATTGGTAAGGATGTGAAAAATTTATCCATTCCTGGCACAAAATCACATTGTCATTGTGAAAATCAATATGGCAGTAAAAATATATACTTGCTTTATAACCAGCAGGGCACCATACCTTGCTTATAGTTTCTTCCTTTATAACCCATAAACTAATGACTCATATTAAATTAAATAAATGACCACTGATCATAATGCAAAATAAAATCATATTGATGTTAAAGCCAGATCCCATGACATATCCCATGGTTTAATCTCAATATTAAAAGATAAGTATAAGTAAAGAATCTAAACCTATTGGTTTGCTTCTCTTCTCAAATTTAGGGACAGAATGTTAGAGGTAAGAATTCTGTTTTGGTTCCCCCCACACACACACTTTTGGCAGTACTGGGATTTGAATCCAAGGAGTATTGAGCTACATTCTCGTCCGTTTTTATTTTGAGACAGAATCTCACTAAACAGTTCAGGTTAGCCTCAAACTTGAGCTCCTGCTATCTCAGCTTTCCTAGTAGCTAGAATTACAGGTGTGTGCCACTATGTCTGGCTGATAAAACTTTTATTGTAATAATTCCTAGTCATGCTACAAAGAGCATCAAAAACAACTACCATGAAGCAGCTGCCTCTCAGAATACAATCTATATTCACCTGAGTGGTGAGTGAAGGAAGGGAGTGGAGCTTTAGGACTCTTGAGTTTATTTATAAGACTAAGAGTAGGAGTAATTCTTTCATCTCCAAAATCTATCTCCCTCCTTCATTTTACTGGTAATATATTTGCTTGGAGAGAGGAGACAGAAGTATATATGAAGACCCTAAGTCATTTTCATTTCAGCTTATTAAAAGGGGTATGGGTACCACTCTAGGAATTCAGAATATGTAACATTTAGTTAAGAAAACCTAATTGCCTCTTTGTTCTAAGCTCTGTAATGCATTTGATAGTGATAATCACTTCTTTTAGTTTTTGTCCTTCTCAACTTCCAAGGTCTATAAAAGATGGATAAAGCATTATTTCAAAAAATATGCATATAGTAAATAGACTCAGATTTAGACCACTATAAAACAATTCCTACCAGGCATATAAAGCCAACCGGTAATCCTAATACTGTAATGTCAATAAGAAATATGAGTACTTACTGTGTGTTAAGCTCTATGCCAAACAGTTAATGGTGTGCCTTATCTTACCTAACCTCAACACTATACTTTATGTAAGTAATAGAAAATAAGAGCATACACAGCCATCACTTTAAGTGAGGAAAATAAGAGTTCGAAAAATGGTACAGAAAAAGCAAGGAGTACGTACTGTGTGTAAGTATAGCTCAGTGTGTGTGTATACCTTAAGGTATGTTATTTCTTCAGTGTGAGTGTATAGACGGGTTTAATCCTATTTAAAATACTGAAGTCACAGTAGAATCCCAAGCCTAGCATGTTACTTTCCTTTAAATGATTTCTCTGTATCCCCTTGGGAGAAGTACTACAGAAAGAATCAACAGAGTTCAACAGCCAGGACTATAGGCATGTGCTCTCATGCTCAGCTTTGTGCCTGCACTCTTTACAGGGGTACAGGAATGGAGTCATGCACTGAAGTACAACCCAACCACTCTCTCCAGACTCCTGCTCTTGCAGGAGCAGGGAAAGCTCCATAGCTTAGTTTACATCCACATGTAACAGTGAGGACAGGAACCCTGGCTTCCTAACACCTACTGGACGCTCTGCTTGAGCCCACACTGTCTCGACAGGGAGTCAGGGAATGAAGGCAAGTGAAAGCTGTCTCTTTTCTCTATTATGCTGTGTTTTAAAGAAAGATTCAGAAAATCCTTTCACTCTGCACAAAATTCTGGGAAATATGACTCATTCATGATAGTATTTTACTAGAAAATCTGGCAGTAGAAAATCTCAGCAATTGTTAATTTCATTTTCCAAGATAACTGCTAACAGGTGACTTCTTATCTTTAAACTTCAACTTCCTTGAAACAGAATTTCTAAAGGTAAAGGATAGCAAGAACAAGTAGTTCTGACAAGGCAGTCACTGAGGTCACTGGGATTAAATTGTGATGCCACTGCCACTCTGATAGCCTGAGAGGTTCACACCCTGAGTTACTACAAGGAAAAAACCTCTAAAATAACTGTCATAACTGTCTCCTATGTCAAGAAAGAGCCTCTGCATTTGACTTTGATTGCTCTCTTATTCAAACACAAGTTAACACCATATGAGCCACAGTTAATTCACTAAGGAAGGACCCAAAGGAGAAAAGGGCAGTGGCAGCACAGCCAGCACTGAAGCGTGGAAAGAGCATAGGTGGACAGGAAGCAGATGTCACCAGGACACACAAATGACTACACAGGTACCAGGGAAGGTAGAGTTGCAGACAGGTGGTTTATTTGCTGTATCCTTTCCAGACCCAATCTCAGTTAGCCATTCAACTAAACATAGAGTCAGAAAGAGAAGGGAAGCAAGGTCACCCTGAGCTGCGGTGCACACAGGAGGACGCCCCCTGACCCCCCACACTTAGCCTAAGAGTAGAGCAGAATCCCTGCACCCAGACAGATAATAAAGCTGCTGTAATTCAGTCACCAACTTCCAACAGACCCACGGTCCATAATCAGTTTAATGTGTGGGCTATTCTTATATGGTTAAAGAAAATAAGAATACTGAAGTAATTAAATTCTCTTAAAAAATATTTAAAAAGAAATTTAATTGTATTTCATTCTTGAGAACAGCAGTCCCCAGGCTTTATTTCCTTAGGACCCTTTTACGTCTTAAAAATTGAAGACTACTACTGTGGTGAAAGAGTAGCTCACAGGAGAATGTACACTTAGCATCCACTGAGGCCCTAAGTTCAGTCCTCAGAATGGAAAAAACTTGAGAACCAAAAAGAGCTCTTGTATATCTATTGAAACTTACCAAATAAAATTAAAATTCATTTATAATTCATCAAAAAGGAATAATCCTAAATTAACACAAATCACCCAACTAGAAAAAATTAAAACTATAAACTTCAAAAAATTCTAAGAGCTGAAGGTGCAGCTCAGTGGCAGGGCACCTGCCTACCAAGCGTAAGGCTCTGGATTTGACTCCCAGCACCACCAAAAAAAAAAAAAAAGTAGTAGGAATAGTGGCATCATCTTCTAATTTCACAAATGCAAACTGTGTCTGCCTTAATAAGGAAACTAGATTTTCAAATCTACTTCTACAATATATCTACTCCAGTTTTGGAGTAAACAGGAAACAATCCAAACCCACCAAGAGATAACTGGGAATGGTAGGAGCATTTTAATTGTGAATATAATCAACAGCGGACACACGGGGAAGGTCAGTTGCAATGTGGAATCTAAAATCATACCAGTGAACTTCCCATATGTGCTACGTTAGAAGTCTCTTATATTTTGGCTGGACTGTTTATCCACATGAGACCTCACACATCTTATACCTGTCACTGAGAAATACTACTTCATTGAGTTACAGATCCTCTAAACTAGATACATTTCACTGTGTAATTTAAGAAATCACATTCATTGAGACAGACTGATCTCACTAGAAAAGCCTTTTCAATGTCACAGTGGCAGACAAGTTTTCCAAAACTATAATTTTCAGTTGAAAACTCAACAAATACTGTCAGTAGTTTTCCTTGAAATGACAGGCTCATTTCATTTTCAGGAAAATAGCTACTAACTACTGAATAATCAAGCCTGCTTGCCTATTCAAGTAAAAAATGATGTTTCATTAAACAAAAAAAGTCAGCTAGCTCAGTTTTCAACTACAATGAGTGTCCATGTGCTCTTCCTCGAAGCCGTCCCGTCACTGGTGCACACAAGTGTCATCCACAGGCCTGTCTGTCACACAGTACCAAAACCGCGTGAAACACAAGGACTAGGCCTTAATAAAATAACCTGCTAATTACCGAGGATGTTCTTAAATTGAAACTAGCCTTCTCTCCCACACAGACACTGATTACTGGTACAGGCAGGTGTCCTGCTTCGCTTTGTGTGAAGGCACTAGCATTTCCCTTACCGCAGGTTTTGGGTCACCAGCACAAAAACCAATACATTAAAAGGTTAAAAAGGTAAATGACATCTTGGTATTGTTATGAAAAGAACTGATACTATATAAATGCCCCAGAAAAGGACCTCAGCCTGTGCGCTTTCTTTGAGCACTACTGCTCTAAAATACTTTGGCAAAGATATGTTCTGTTACTCCTATATAATACAAACAGTAATAAATCTAAGCAAAATACATTAAAAAAATACTCTCTTACCTTTGCCAAGACTAAAAACAAATGGTTCATTTCTGTCATAGCTGGAATCAAACTTCTTTCCATTTGACAATTTTCCTTTGTAATGGACGTAAACTTTGTCAGCAATCATTGGTGTTTCCTCACTATTTCCCACTCTCTTTACAATCTAGAAAAGACAAACATCAGGGAGAAGGAGGTACAACTTTTTAATCATAGTCAGAGAAGAAAAAAGCAGCTCAGTCCATTCCAAGTCACCAGGTAGACCTGCAAATCTCCCTCAGCCTGATCTCTTCACACCTTCCTTCAAGCTTCCCTCAAGAGCCCTTCCTGTCAGAAGGCTGTCCTTTGCTAGTCCTTAACGTTACATCTTATTGTGCTTCCTTTCACTTATTACATTATTCCCTCAGAAGAATTAACCAGCAAATCCTGCTTCATTGGTTTAAGGCCATATGTGTGCACACTAACATCCCTCAAAATGCAAACTTGGGGGTTAGGCCACCCACAAATGGAATGAGGCCAAAAAGACTATTGGACTTGGAAAAACAGTCATTACGAAGTAAAGCAAATTTTCAAAAGTGCAGTTTTATTTACTTCCCTTCTTTGCTAAAAACATTAGCTTTTGCCTGCAATTGTTCCAGTTTGGTTTAATTTCAGAAAGTCCAATATCCTGGTATAACAGGTTTCACTTTTTATTTGGAAAATATTCAATCTATAAAATATATCAGTATCACTGCACTGTTTGATATGATACTGAGTAATGTATTTTCTAGCAAGGGAAATGACCAAAAAAAAAAAAAAAGTCCAAGCTGAAAAGTATTTGGCTATCGTAAATCCAGTATATGGGTTTTTTTGGGTTTTTTTGTTCTTGGCACTGCAAACTGCCAATGCAGTTGGTCAGTTCTTGGAAAAGAAAATCAAATCCAGGCATATGGTGGTATAATTTATTCTGTCAATCAGCTAGACCAAATCAATCATTTTTAGCAGCTAACACTGTAACAGTGACTATCCAATGAATACCTTTTTGGGGGAAGGGTGTGAGTTTTTATTTATGAAACTCAATTATTTGCTTTTAAATTCTTCTCTGAGATATGTCCCTCCTTCCCATAAATACCATGAATTTAAGATTCTACAACTTTCTTAGTTCAAAAACCCAGATATTCTTTAAAGGGAAGAAAACACTGCTGTCCTTCTTGGCCTTCAAAAGATAAAGCTCCGGAAAACATTAATCTAAAAGAAACCACATGATACTCTAAAAGAGCTAGTGGTCATGGGTATATGTGATATTTTGGGAACCCTGTGCTTGGTCATCAGCAAGAATCTGCACTTAAAATACTGCAAGCAAACAACTGAGGATATAGAATGGACGGCTGCCAGGGAGTCAGCAGCCACAGCACAGTGACCGAGGGATCATTTCAGGTGTCCCCAACAATATGAATGTGTGCCTAAATCTGAAGCTACTTTAAAGATAGACTCAGGTCAGATCATTTAGTAAATGTAAACCCAGGGAGTTACTGACTTTCCGAACCTGCCTTGATCTTTTTTAAAGGGTATAATAGTGAGAGAGATTACTATAGGACAGACACTACAGCGAGGGCTTTACCTATCCTGATACCAGTACTATTTCTCTAAATTTTACAAACAGGAGACAGTCATACAGAGGTAACTAAACTGTCTTAGTGAGTGATGGGAAACCTTTTAGACTTTTCAGTGACATAAACAGCCCGCTAATCCCATGTGCCATAGGTCTGCCACCATTATCTTAGGTTATATAGTTGCTAGGTCTATTTTTGATTGGTTGATTGATTGATGGATTGATTGAGACGGTCTTTTTATATAGTCCTAGCTGGCCTGAATTCATTATGTAGCCTAGGCTGGCCTTGAATTTGTGACAATACCCCTTCCTCAGACTCCCAAAAGCTGACTAGGTCTTTTTTTTTTTTAAGAGAAAAAAACAAAACAAAACAAAAAACAGAAAAATCAACAAACAAACAAACAATTAAAAAACAACCCTTGATTCACGTGTTTTGAAATTTAGTTTTAGGTTTTTCTTTTTCTCTTTTAAATAAAGCAGGTTTGGAAATAAACTAACAACAACAAAAGCAAAATGATGACAAAAACAAAAAAACAATGGCAATACAGGATTTCAAAACAAGATGATATGAACTTAACAATGGTTGTTATACTGAATATTGTTATCCTCAAGTAACTGCTCAGGCTATCAGATACAGGGATGCAAGACTGATCAAACAATAAAATTCTCTTGAGCAGTTTCTTTCCCTTTTACTGTATCTATTGTAACTTTTGGATCTTATTTACTCTTTCAGTTTTTTACACTAGCAAGACAATATGGTGTTTACACATGCAAGTCTGATTTATTTCACTGATAGTATGGTTTCTAGTTGCTTCCACTTACCCATAAAAGCTCTGAGTTTATCATTCTTTATGGCTGAGTAGTATTCCATTATATAAACATATCATATCTTTTTTTATCTATTCCTCAGTTGATGGGCATTTGCATTGCTTCCAAGATTTAGCTATTACAAATTGTGCTGTTATAAACATGGGTGCACATATATCACTGTGGTTAACTAGGTCTATTTTTATTTTATTTATTTATTTATTATTGGTACCAGGAATCAAATTCATGATCTCATGCTTGCCAGCAGGCGCTTATACCACTGAGCTAAATCCCCAGCCCCTAGATCTATTTTTTAATCTCAACCAAAAGCCCTACAGTGAACCTGAGGCTCTAGATAGTGATAAATAACATTATTTAAAATAAAAGGGCTTGTGATCTCAAAGGTTCTTTATAAACCTAAAATTTTTGTTATTAGATTTATTCCCTAGAACACAGGGTGCTATGGTTTGAATATGGTTTGTCTTTGTTGTAACACATAATGCAGTTTGACTGTTAATTGTTGCAGTATTGAGAAGTGGGGCCTTTAAGAAGCTATTAGGTAATTAGTAGGATTCATGCCTTTCTTGTGAGAGTTCTGGCTCTAGAGGGTTTGGATGAATCACCGTAAGTTGCTATAAAGCTAGTTCACCCTCTGTGCTCTGTCTTTTCCACACATGCCCACTTGTTCTCCTGCCGCCCACCATGCACTGGGAAGCCTCCTTCCCAGACTCCACAACTGTGGGCCCAAATATACCTCTAGTCTTTAAAACTTACCCAGCTATAGAGATTCTCCTACAGCAAAAGAAAACACACTAAGACATACGGTCTGAGGCAAGGCAGGGACCTGGTCCTCTGAATATGGGCAGTCTGAAAAGATGAGGCAGGAGATGCTAGGGACACTTACAGAATCTCGCCTGCCTTCAGCAGCATCCTGGAGTTTGGAATGAATAATTATAGCTAGGAGGATGGAACACACCCCTGCCGG
This sequence comes from Hydrochoerus hydrochaeris, assembly GCA_004027455.1. Lineage (NCBI taxonomy): Eukaryota > Metazoa > Chordata > Mammalia > Rodentia > Hydrochaeridae > Hydrochoerus > Hydrochoerus hydrochaeris. The sequence continues at coordinate 61,615 of PVLA01001758.1, read as the reverse complement.
AAGAAGATAGCAGGAGATAAACCCACAGCATAAAGCCCTTACTCTGTAGTTGCCGGGCCCCAAATTTGGTTTGGCACATAGCAAGCTAACAGGAACACATGTACATTCAAAAGAGATTCAGGCACAGATGAAACACTTTCTCACTCATAGGCAAGATTAGACAAAACAAATTCACACTGCTGACACAGGAGGTATTAAAACTAGCAGTAATACTTAGAATATGTAAGATAATCTTTTCAAAAATAAAACAGCTCTACAAAACTTGTATCTGTAACACTGGTGTAGGAGAAATAACTACTTAATGTGATTAAAACCTTTTGACCTCTCTCGGCTTCAGTGTATTAATTGTGTTATGGAAGAATCAACATCACCGAGAGACACAAATAAAAATAGATGAAAGTGATTAACTATACATTGAAAAAATACATATAGGTTTGCCAGGAGTGGTGGCACAAGGCTATAATCCCAGTGCTCAGAAGGCTGAGGGCAGTCTGGACTACACAGTGAGTTCAAGGCCAGCCTGAACTACAAAGTGAGACCCTGTCTCACAATAAAAACTAAAAACCAAACTATGTGTATGTTTCAGTAAGTAGGAAAGCAAACTCAAAAGTAAGATATTATAGGATCATGCCCACACACTCACTGCACACAAGAACACTATTACTATGGAGTTTTTTGGTTTTGTTTTGTTTTTTTGTTTTGGAGACAGGGTCTTACCATGTAGAGCAGGCTGGCCTTGAACTCATGGTGATCCTCCTGCCTCAGCCTCCTGAGTGCTGGGATTACAGGTGTACCATCACTCTTGGTCACTACTAGTATGGTTAAAAATTCTTTTGAACTTTACAATTTAACTTTTCCCCCATCTAAAAGTCATTAAAATTGTCATTAGCTAGCTTTAATATACTTTAAAAATGATATATTCAGTTAGTAACTCATTTGTATACTGTGAGACTATAGAGACATTTGGACCTGAACCCCCAGGGTCTGCACTTACTAAGATGTATGCTACTGGGGAAGGCTAATTTAACTAGCTCAGCTTCAGTATCAGCATCTACAATCTGGAATTAAAAATGAAAACCTCAGAGCTAAGGAGAAGAAAAAATAAGAATCCAGCTGTAGTTTGTGGCACTTAGTAAACCTTGATAATATTATACATCCCCACACACAAAAGTTTGACAGTCATTCAGACAGCAGATTTCCCTGTGTGCCATTCACTTTTGTGGCCTCACCTTTAAAACCCCTCTGTCCTTTTTGGGGGTGATATCCTCTCCTTGTTCAGCAACAGTGGCTGCTGGGCTTTCTCCACTGTTCTTGGCGCCTTCATCAGTAGTCATTGTCTCCTATAAGTAGGAAACCTGCCAGAGAAAACATGGTTTAGCTAGGGAAAATATCACTTCTTTATGCATATTAAATGCCCCCTGGGAACTGCACTTCCTATACCTAAGATTTATTTAGGGCCAATACAGGTTAGACACTGAAAATGAGAAGAAAAGCATTTATAACGTCACTTTGAAGTTGTGAGCTTGTAAATAAAACATCATCTGATTCTCCAATTTCCCACCTAGCTCTGGTCCCAGATTAAAGCACAATATGTTAGGTTCAGCAGCAATTCTATTCCTTAAAGTGGCTACACAGAGAGGAGCAGTCCTCTTAGAACTTTGAAACTATTCTTTTCAAAGTCATATTCTCAAAATTAAGAACTTATCAGGTAACACAGTCTCACGGTGGAAAACAGCACAGGCTCTAGAGTCTGACAGATGCAGGTTGAGTCCAAGCTCAGCCACTGAGGTTTTGCACTTGATTTCACTGAGCCCTTAGTTTCTTGCATGTAAAACAGAAAAGGTACAACATTAGCATTACCATGAGGCATCAACCAGTGACATTCAGTATGTGGTGAGACTAGCACCTTAAAAATTAGGCACTTGACTCTGTCAGAGAGTCTGCTTTGGACCAGGTTTTTCGTTTCCCGCTTAGGAGCCCTGGAGAGCAGGCTCTCCCCTGTGGTGTTCAAGGCAGCCCGGGTTTGGGCCTAACCTAACTCTAGGCACACTGGACCACCTCCTCTTTACAACAGGTGCTGTGTGCTCTCCCCTGGTTCTTCTCCCCTCCACATCCTTCATCATACTAACCTTGACCCTGCATGTGTGACTTATCTTGCCCTTTCCTATATTTCCTTAGCTCTTCCCTTAATTTGCTGCCCATAACCTATTTATAAAAGACAGGCCTGATGTAAAGGTTCTTGAAAGCAAGGGCCATGGTTTTATATTCAGATTCCCTAAAATCCCTGAACCTTTTAGAATGGTAAGTCAGAAAGAGCAAGAAATTTAGAACTTCAAGTTTCTTCCTCTGCTCCTTATAAACTGTTTGCTATTTGCTACTTTAACATCTTCAAGTCTTTATTCCATAACTGTGTAGTTACAATAAAAATACCTACTTTTGGAGGGCCAGGGAGCTCAGCAGCATGAGCACCTGCCTGGCAAGCACAAGGTCCTGAGTTCAATTCCCAGTAAAAAAAAAAAAAAAAATTACATACACTTTTACAGGGTCATCTGGATTAAATGATTTACTATGTACTTTTAAAGTAAGTATACTATTTAAAAATTAGTTTTGTGTTGTTGTCAGTCACCTGATGGACACTTTTTCATGCAAAGAAAACTGATGTTAGCAACAAGCTAATCAGTAGGCTAAACAAACACACCTGACCACTCACATGATTATTTCTATACTGCTCCCTGGTTGACCAGGGAAAATCAAAAATGTAAAGGCATTCGATATTATGCTAATAATAGATTTAAAGTTCCATCGAGTCACCACCTAGGCCCTCTGTCTACACAGTTAGCAAGAACATACTGTATGTAGTGTTTTAAGTAATTTTCAAATGACCTACATTTACTTCAGTGTCAACAAAGACACAAATCAACTTGCTTATGCCCTAGAATCTTCAAAGAGATCACCAAAATCCAAGGGGCTAATCTCTTTTGCTTTATTTTCTAGGACCATTTATACCAAACATAGAAGATCCAAATGTTTGGCTCAAAATAATGAAAAGCCAGAACAAATCATTCTCAAACAAACAACAAAAATTAAGCAGCTGCCTCTACACAGTGTGAGGCTAGGTAAACAAGAAAATTAGATGAATAGGGGTGGTTTTCAGCTCCTAGAAACCCACCATTTATAACACATTTTCCTGATGCACTGAAACTTGTAGAAGGCACCACAATAACAGAGGGAAAAAAATCATCTAATATTTTGGGGGCCAGGGAAAAATGCATGCATGCAAAAATACTTTCCAGAGTTTCACAGATACACTAACATCCATTGAAAGACCCCTAGAGGCTGGGGATTTAGCTCAGTGGCTTAAGCGCTTGCCTGGCAAGCACAAGGTCATGAGTTCAATCTCCAGTACCAAAAATAAATAAATAAAAATAATAAATAAATAAATAAATAAAAGCCCCCTAGAGAAATTCAAAGCATTGAACAAGTTAAAACTATCAGGTGAAAGTTCATGGAAAAAGACAGCTCCACCTTCTCAGAGTACCATCCTACAGATTACTACATGTTAAAAAACAAATAAACAAACAAACAAAAACAAAAGAAACAAAGGAAAAAAGGAGATTGGGTCCAGTGGTGTATGCCTGCAATCCGAGCTGCTCAGGAGATTGAGGCTGGAGGAATACAATTTTCAGGTCAGCCTGAGCAATTTAGCAAGATTCATCTAAAAAAGGGAATGGAAAAAAAACCAGACCTTCCCAGTGAAGTGATCTAATCTGTATGTTTACCAAGTGATTTGCATAACTGAACTTCAACACCAATAATGAGACAAACTTGTATTACTGTGCCTCTAGACATGACATAATGGGAACTATGGATCACCTACATGGTATATTTCTATCAAAAACAGTTCACTGGCTACTAATCAAGAAGAAAAACCTAGCACGATAGCGTATATCTGTAATCTCAGTACTCAAGAGACTGAGGCAGGAGGATTGCCAGGAGTTTGAGGCTGACCTGGGACATATAGTGAGTCCCAGACCAGACTGAACTATACAGAAAAACCCTATCTCAAACAAACAAACAAACAAACAAAGCCAAAAAATAAAAGAAACTAAAAACAAAACACAGTATTAGATTATGGAGCACTCTGCAAGACAAATGTCTAGACTCCTAAAAAAATGTTAATATTATAAAGGATCACAGGGAGGGGAGATACTGTTTGCTCTAGATTAAAGGAATCAAGTACGGGGGCTGGAGGTATAGCTCGGCAGCACAGCGTGACGTTCAGAGCTTAATATCCAGTAGCCCCGGAAAAAAGGAATCAAGTGTAATGGTTGAACCTTGGCTGGACCCACAATTAGGGAGACAAAATATTACAAAACAATATTTTGGAGAGAATCAGAAAAACTGGAAAAACAGACTGTATATATGATCTTAGCTTTCTAGAGTGTCTAAATAGTACTGATTTTTAAATAAAACAATATTCTTATTTCATGGGGACACATGCTTAAGTATTTAGGGGCGAGGTGTCACCAACATCTGCCACCTCTTTATAACTTGTTTAAATTTCTTAACTGATACATAAAAATTAGTTCTAAATTATATGGGCAATGCTTTCTTTTGAATTTGGAGTTCAGCAAAATTTTTGATAAAAAATTGTCAAAGAAAGATTTTTAAAATACATTTTGGAAACATTTATCTGTAAATAATTCATTGAAGTCGTTAATCTTCATATATTCCAACTACATGAAAAATCAATTGGTTGGGCCGGGGATTTAGCTCAGTGGCATAAGTGCCTGCCTGGCAAGCGTGAGGTCATGAGTTCGATCCTCAGTACCGCAAAAAAAATTTTAAAAAAGAAAAATCAATTGGTTATAATCACCAACATATTTTCTCTTTTTTGACACTGGAGATTTAAAACTTACTTTCTGTTATAATGCTGACAGAACAGCGATTCATGAGTTTAACAGATCTTTTCAGCACACATTTCCAACTACCATTTATACTTTTTGTCAGTAATTCTTTTTCTTCCTTTTAAGGATTTCTTTTCTTAAATCAGCCTCATTGAAATACAACTAAAATACAATAAATTGTATCAATTTACACTTTAGGATCAATGACTTTGCAAGACACATGCAACCAATTCTACAATCAAATACAAAATATTTCTTTTGTCAAAGAATATCCTTCCTTCCCTCCATCTCTATCAACCACTAGCCTTCGCTAATACACTTTTTCATTATAGATTTGTCTACATTTTCTAGAATGATATAAAAGGACTTATATAGTATGCACTCTTATGTCTCATTTCTCTCACTCTGTATGTTTTTTGAACTTTTTCTACTTTACTATGTTTATCAGGAGTTGTTACACCTGTAATCTCAGCACTCGGGGAGGCTGAGGCAGGAGAATCGTTGCAAGTTTGAGACCAGCCTGGGCTACAAAGTGAGCTCAAGGCCAGCCAGAACTGCATAGTGAGAGCCTGCCTCAAAAAGAGCAAAAAAAAGAGTTGTTTTTTATTGGTGTATAATTTTTCATCATACTTTGAAATATGAATTATGGCATTACAGATATTTGTGTATAAATCTTTTTGGTATATAAGTTTTTATTTCTCTTGGAGAGACATTCTGGTTTGTACAGTAAATTTCATTTTTTAAGGAACTGCCATATTTTTCTTAACATTTAGATCATTTTATATTTATATGTGCAAATCTTTTTCCCATTTTAAAAACTGAATTGCATGACTTATTTTTCTGTTATAAGAATTTCGTATGTTTTCTGGAATTCCTTAATACATATATGCATTGCACATATTTTCTCCTGTTCTGTGGCTTACTTTTTAATGTTGTTAATGGTGTCTGGATGTGGAGGTTTTTTCTATTTTAATAAAGTCCAATTTATCATTAAAAAAACTGTCAAACGAGAAACTCGTTTGGTTCTAAACTTGCTCTACAATGACTTGCTTAAATTCAAATCAAGAGGGAACTTGTGTAAACTGATTTCACTTCATAAGTCCTATTTGACAAAGAAACCTCTTCATTTTTGGTTCTAACATTTCAATGCAATTAATTTGCAAGGGTGACTCTGATCAGTACCACTGAGCTGATATGAAAACAAGCACTACGAAAGTAAGAGGAAAATTTTTTTCTGCGCTTTCAAAGGCAAATCTGCACCAGGTATGGTGCTGTATACCTATTATCCCAGCACTAGGGAGGCTGAGGCAGGATGATCGTTGTGAGTTGGAGACCAGCCTGGGTTACAAAGTGAGCTCAAGGCCAGCCTGAACTGCACAGCGAGACACACACACAGAAAAAACAGAAAAACAGAAAAAAACAAAAACAACAACAAAAAAGCCCCCCAGAATTTTCAACACATTTCCTGTTAATTATATTGAGGTCATTAGGAATGTAGGCCTTTATAAAGAAACACAACAAACTCTTTTTACTTTATTGAGCATTATGTAAAAAGACAGTAAAAACAGACAATTTTTTACTAACAAAGTTTCACTGCTTTTATGAGACTTTTCTTTTTTCCTCCAACCTAGGTTTATTGGGTGGATTTAAAATCACCATGTAGCTATGGATATTAATCTATGATAAAGCCTACCGTGCTGAACTGTCCAAAGGGGGAAAATTGCTATCCAGTATCTAGCAAAGGGAACACGCAGTTCATTCTGTTATGGACATGCCAGATAAGCATGCAGTCTCCAAAGTGCCAGTCTGTAAACACCTGAGACATCACAGAAAAATGAGAACGCGTTCAGTATTTTACCAACAGTGTGCTGAAAACTTCAGTTAACATAACTAACTTATTACATGCCCTCAAGTGAGAAGTTACTTTAAAGCCTTGCCCACTGCTTCCCCATATATTTACTGTACTGTTTCATTTGTTAGAATATAGATATCCAGGACCAGGTTGTGCTATGTCTAACAGGAGAGTATAAAGAAAGAAGACACAAATACAGGGAACTGCCTACTTTGTCAGAAGCAATGAAAATGGTATTGGTGTTCTTCCTAAGCACCACTGATTCTTTTGGCTTCCTATAACTAAAACACTGAAGAAAAAGAGAAGGCCTAAGGAAGAAGTATATGTAGGCTTCTTAATAAAATGCAATGTAAGTGAATCTTAATTTTGAAGTTTTGTAAAGTTGGACTGGAAAGCCCTCAAATAAATTTCAGCCATGGGCTTCTTTCAAACATTCTAGTCCAGCAGCACATGAGTATCAGCAATAGTTTACCTATGTGTAGATGAGACATATATACAAAAAAGAGATAAATACTGTATGCATGCAGAGGAAACCACAGACAGACTGTGTATCTACATGAACCATGCACTTTATTTATCCAAGTACTTTCCCCTAGGAAGTTTCTTTCCTCCACAGTGCAGGGGTGGGCTCGGGAAAATCAAGAATACTACCACTATACACATTCATGCATTTTATTTTTAGGTAAAGCATGAGATGCTATGCATATAGCCAATAAGCAAATGACAAAAGGTTCACCATCATCAGGAAATACAAAATAAAACCACGATCCAATACCACCTCATACCTATTAGGATGCTCTTGTAAGGGGAGTGCAGGTTATTTACAGTTTGCTACTGCATTTCTTTGCTGCCTTCTGCCTGCCATGAACAACTACTTCTCTGTGATGCTCCTCGGTCCCTCCACTGCACCCTGGAGCTGGCCAACCATGAACCAAAACCTTTACAAACTGGAGTCAATTAAACCTTTCTTCTTTTTTTAAATGTTTTTAAATAAAACATTTGGTGAGAACTGGGAAATGAGAGATCCTTGTGCGCTGCTGATGGGAATGTAAAATGGTGCAGGCTCTATGGAAAATAGTTTGGCAGTTCCTCAAAGGGTTGCCACAGAATTGCCGTTGGATCCATCTACTCCACTTCCGGGTGTGAACGGTATGTATAAACGCAAAAGAGAACTGAAAGGAGGCACTGAAACAGATACCTGCACAGCAGCCTTCACAGCAGCCAAAATGTGGAAACAATCCAAGGGTCCACCATCAGTGAACAGACACGCAAAATACATGTGAATATATAAACACAATGAATATTATTATACAATGAATATTATCAAGCCATAACAAGCGGGGAAATTCCGACATAGGCTACAACATGGACGAACCTTAGAAATGCTATCCTTAATGTGAAATAACCCAGACACAAAAGGACAAATATTATATGATTCTACTTATATTGCAGACCTAGAATAGTTTTTAAAGTCAGAAAGTAGAATAGGCGGTTACCAGGGACAGGGGACAGGAGGGAATGGGGTGTGGTTTAATGGGCACAGAGTTTCTGTTTGAAAGGATGAAAAGGTTCTGGAAACAGAGAGTGGTGGTTACATGACACTGTGAATGTACTTATTGCCAATGAACTGTACACTTAAAATGGATAAAATAATAGATATTGTTATACATATTTTTCAGAATTGAAAAAGAAACAGAAACAAACCTGAGGCCAGAACAGACAGAAAAAAAGAGAACTTCAGCCAGGCTCCTTTCTCCTCCCGCTCTCCTTGATCCGCCTACCTTCCTCCCACAGCTCCAGTGTACAGTGCTTTCCAGCTGTGAAATGGGGCCTCCAGAGTGATTACAACAGCAGCTCTTCACAGGCCAAAGGCTCTGAGACAGGCAGTGCGGAAGACAGACGAGGAAAGGGAATCTTAAACGACTTGCCATCTTAAAGCCGCCAATTATTTCTTCCTTTATCTCTTAAACACATATAATGCTTTGGCAAACTCACTTATCACTGCAAGTAACTGCTGAAGAAAGCAAAGCTAACAACATATTTAGGAGTCTCTGATGAGTTAGATAAATTACTGTTTTTAAATAAGTAAAAGACAAGCCAGGTACAGATAGTGCATGCATGTGACACCAGTTATGCAGAAGGCTGAGGCAAGAGGAATGCAATTTCAAGGCCACCCTGGGCAACTCAGCAAGACACTGTCTCAAAATAAAAATATAACTGGGATGTAGGTCAGGGTAAAGTGTGCCAGGGTTTCTTTCATCTCTAGTATCACAAAAATAAGTAGAAGGCAAAGGGTTATATTAATGATAAACAAACACAAAAGCCCAGAAAATATTAGATCATCTGAATGTTACCATTATAAGAAAGAGCAAACCTGAATATAGTATTTTCCCTCTTAATATGAATTTACCTTATTTGGGCTCAAAAAAGACTGAAAAAGTATTAAATCCTCAACTTTCTCCAAGATAACAGTAGAGAGATTTGTTCTGAGGTTATAAAAGTCTAACTAAGCTGGAAAACAAGAAAAGGTATATAAACTGAACTAGAACATTGGGGGGATTCCTAGAAGCTAGAAAGCAGGTAAGATTATCATAGACAGCTAAGTTTGGTATAAATATAGGCAGTCAGGCAGAGCCAGTGCAGAGGGTGAAAACACATTACATTGTGGCTGGAGGAGCATCTGTCAAAGGCCAGGCCTCAGGATAAAGATGGAATAACTGGGTCTACACATCTTCCTAAGGGACAGACAATAAAGGCTTCGCTGTAATTCACAGCACCTGGTCCCATAAAGTTCAGGCAGACATCAGTCACCCAGATGGGTGACAGGACCTCCTGATCAACCCCTTCCTAGAAAGGTCCTTCTTCTTTCCATGCTCACTGGTTAGGTGAACTGCTTCCCCACTGGGTCAGTATTACCAATCTTATTGGTTAATCATTATTTTGACCCATGTTGTACCCAACTCATGATTTTGCTCTATAAAATTTCTTCTGTGAAGTAGGGTCTTCAATAACCCACTTTCAGGTCCCCTCCTGTCACTCAGGAGTTATCCCTCTCAATAACTCTTCTCTACTCTTAACCTCCATTGTTCCTTGGCATTCATTCTTTGATTTTGGGGAATGCGAACTTGGTGTATCTGACATCCACAGGGTGGGAGTTGTATTATTCCTGCACCAAGAACTCACTGAGGAGAACGATGAGAAGCAAAGCACCTTCCCAACACCAGCAGTGCGCACAGCTCTTCCCAGGGTGCCTGCAGAAGGCCTAAGGCTGGGGTGGGGGGTGAGCAGGTGTAGCAGTAGCCAGGCGGTTCAGGGATGGCAGGAGCTGTGTCTGTGTTCCCATCAGCGGCCAAGGAAGCTGCTTCTCTTCCAGAGTGCGCAGTGCGGCTCCATCATTTCCATCAGGAAGACGTTATTTCTCAGAGCCACTGAGCCTCGTTCTCTTTGTGATCTCTGTCTTTTTGCTCTACATCTAGATTCTCTGGGTGGCACAGCAATTGCCTGGTAAATGTGGGGTCTTGAGCTCGCTTCCCAGCACCCCCCCCCAAAAAAGCTGTATCTAGATTCTCTTTGATGGAGTTTTTGGATTATCATTTGACTATTAGCAATGTTCAATATTTCATTTAATCTGTCCAAGGGATTTAAAAATTTGTAGTAATTATTTTACTTCTACATATTCATTATTCAGTTGCTCACATTTCTCAGCGCTTTTACTTTGTGGGTGCAATTTTTTCTCAAATTTTTCTGAGGATACTACTTAGAATAAAATGAGACATTTCCAATGAATAAGTAGTTGAATAAATAATTTAATGGGAAAAAAATCCTGATTTTGTGTAATCCCTAGCAATTTTCCCAATGGTGATGATAAAGGCTGACAAGAATTAGAAATAAAAGAAAGGCAGTATAAAAGTTAGGTACAAGGGGAATGTAAAAAGATTTAAAAAGTAGCAAATGAGATGTTTGATACTTTCACTAGAGTTATAAAGTCAAAAAACAAAATTAAAGGATTTGGGTAAAAGGAATGCCAAGAGCAAAGGTTTAAGAGGAAAAGACAGGCATGTCTAAATGCATAGGAAAAAGTAAAGAAGCAATGAAAAAGTAGTGATTCAAGAAAGGGAAGAGTGCAAATATAGGTTTGCTCACTGATTAAACATTTACAGATTGTTTAAGTTTCAGTTAAATTAATTACCTGGGTAAATAAAAATATTTTAGTGTTTTCCCCAGAAAAGATGGTCATGGGAATGCCTAAATAAAATCGGGCAAATGCACACTTAACAATATTATGCAGTATTAAGGGTGAGATAAATCTACACAGTAAAGAATTATTTAGCTAAAGGACTAAGCTCTAAAAACCCTCAAACAACTGAACTGTGAAAGGAGTCTATAAATATTCATCCATTACAAACTTAGCATACTACTGTGATAAATGAAATACATTTATAAAGCCGGGTGTCTGGTGATGATATGGTCCTCTAGGGTACTAAAAAGTCAACTGCTGGGCCAGGTATATAGCTCAGCAGCACAGTACCTGCCTGGCAAGCACGAGGTCACGAGTTCAATTCCCAGTACCAAAAAAAAGAAACAAAAAGAAAAAGTCACCTTCTGATGTCACAATAATACATTACATTTGATATATACAACGTGGTATGTTGTAATTTCCAGAAACCAATCATAATTCCCAGTTGTCGTAGATTTTACTGGGTACTATCATCTTAGAGCATTAGATTATAGTTATGCAAATATTACATATGCCATGCTAAAATGTCTTTTTAATAATTGTTTTCTCTTCTGGTTAAATGACAGCTAAAGTAGGCAGGGCATGGTGGCACATGCCTGTAATCCTAGCACTTGGGAGACAGAGGAAGGAGGACTGCCATACATTTAAGGCAGGCCTAGTAAGTTTAAGGCCAACCTGGAGGACATAGGGAGACCCTGTTTCACCCTCCCTCAAAAAAAAAAAAAAAAAGACAATCTGAAACTATCATTAATATGGAACAGATGAGGCTTTAGCTTTCTAGATAAACAATCTTCTGACACACATAAAAGAGAGGGAAAGATGTCCAACATATAATACTAAGTGCATGGGAGTTGCAGAATAATTTGTAATAATTTTCCTCCTATTTTTAGGAGGAAAAGTAGGTGTGTGTATATATTCATTTATGTGTAGTAGAGGAAGTGTGCAAAGATACTCACAAAACAGATCCCCTCTGCTAAAACAGTGTTACCCTTGGAGAATACAATTTGGAAAGAACAGGGTAAGAAAGAATTTTTACTTTTTAAAATTTTATTTTTATAATTAAGTAGTTTAATATTGTTATATTTTTTTTCATGATATTTTCAAATTTAGAAAAAAAGATCAAACACTTGAAAGAGCCCACGTATCAAGTCTTGTTTCTTTCTTTTCAATTCAACAGAGCAAGGAGTGCATATGAGATGCCCAGAAGGACCCAGGGACAAGGCCTGGGCTCAGGAGAGAAGTGTGGATGGCCATTACATCTTGGAGAATCATCAGATGCTACATAATTGAGATAAATGTGTTGCAATCACAATTAAGTAAATAAAATGGTGATTCTCAAACTGTTAATGTCCAAGTCTTACTTCTGATTACTAGCACTTTTGGTGAGAATGTGGGCAGTTTTAAAAACTTAAACATGAACCAACCACGATGGTGGATGCTAGTAAACTGGGAAGATGAAACAGGAGGACTGCAAGTTCAAGCCCCGCTAGGGAACTTAACAAGACTTTGTCTTGAAATAAAACATTTTTTAAAAAGCTGGGGACATAGTTCAGTGTACAGATCCTGGGTTCAATCCATTACTACAAAACAAAAACAGAACAAAATAAATCTCAAATACCATCACTAAAGAAACCAGTACTATTGCTGTGATTGATTTAAAAGATCTGTATCAATTTTAAAAATATCTAAGTTATTGTACTCTTCTACTCTACAACTAACTCTGCTGGGCATGGCAGCACACAGCTGTAATCCCAGCACTTGGGAGACTAAAGCAGGAGGACTGCTGCAAGTTCCAGGCCAGCCTGGACAACATGGTGAGACCCTGTCTCCAAATACCAAACCAATAATCTAAACCTGTTATACCTGTTATTGCAAATACTATGACAAATTTACTATTTCTCTAAATTTTTTTGGCAGGGCATCGTGGCACACACCTGTAATCCCAGCAATCAGGAGGCTGAAGCAGGAAGGGACAGCCATGAGTTCAAGCTCATCCTGGGCTACACAGTGAGTTCAAGGACAGACTGAACTGTACAGTGAATTCATAGGGAGGCTAAGGCAAAAAGATTGCCACAGGTTTGAGGCCAGCCTGGCTACACAGCAAGACTCTGTCTCAAAATAAATAAGTAAATAAATACACAAATACATAAATAAATAAATTTAATCTGAAAAATCTAATCTAGAAGCTGGGCATGGTGGCGCACTTCTGTAATCCCAGCACTTGGGAGGCTGAGGCAGGAGAACTGTTTGCAAATTCAAGACTAGTGTGGGCTATAAATTGAGCCCAGCCTGAACTGCATAGTGAGACCTTGTCTCAGACCCCCCCTCCAAAATCTAATCTAGCAAATATATTGTGTCTCCGTTAACCATAAAAGTAAAAACAGTATTTGGTTCTAATAAAAAACGGCAATCAAGAAATTCAAGCAGCAAGAGGACTGCAAATTTGAGGCCAACCTTGGAAACTTAACAAGACACTGTCTGGAAATAAAAAATAAGAATGAATTGGAACATAGGTGAGAGCGCTCCTGGGTTTGATCCCCAGTACTTCCCCAAGAGAAAAAAAAATAGCATTTTATAACAAAAAGATGCTAAATAGGGGTTGCTGGGAAAGCAGGCAGCCGCCAGCATGCCACTCTGGTAAGCGGCTGTGGCCTGGCAAGCCGAGGCCGCCCCAGGGTGAGAACCATATCAGCGTTTCCTGAGACCAGCGACGCACCATGTTGGACCTTGGGGCGCTGGGGAAATGGGCAACCAGTTCACCCGTCTGGTGGGCAGCTGTGAGCGTACCGGGGCGCGGGCTAAAAATCAACATACATCCATCCCATCCCCCCCCACCCCGCCCTGCTAGCAAGTGAGAGCCGGAGATCTGAGCATGTCTTGCAAGTTTGAGTATATGCAATATAGCAAATAAGGGGGATTTTCTTCTGCCATCTCTTTGAGGGCAAATATTTTTATCTCTGTTTTGCTCTGTTTTGATCAATGGTATTGCTCTATTCAATATTCTGTTCTTGTAATTTTGGTATTTCCTTCGATATTGCTCTGCCTGATAGAAGGAACAACTATTGTGAAGAAAATCAAATATACTATTGTACCTATTGCTGTTGTCCCAGTGGCCTGCTGTGAGATTCTGTGCCAATTTCACTGCACTGCCTCAGTTGGCTATGTCCTGTCTTGTTCTGCTGTATTTTACTACCCTCAAAATAAATAAATCAATAAATCAACACCCTCGCTAAAAAAAAAAGATGCTAAATAATGATTTCCCTATAGCATATTTAACATGTATTTAAAATAAAATCTGAATTATTTCAGAATATACTGTACTTCAAAGAGAAGCAAAAGGTAATGTATAATATCTATTTTTAATGTCTTTGTCATTTGAAAGTCTATGACCACATAGGAAAAACAACAATAGTATTTCTGGCCTGTGCACCAACAAAACAACGTAGAAAGAAGAAAATTCTCAGCCACCTTAAAGCCCCACCAGTACCCAGCTGTGCAATCTCGGCCTTCACTCCGCTTTCTCCACCTGTAAACCTCAGGGGTTTGGAATAAAATGCTATTCTAACTCTAATACTTACATTTAGAATTACTTTCTAACAAATAAATAGCATTTTTATAGAAACAGCAGACAGCCAAATTATCCATAAACTTTTACTTCTTCCTTGCTATTTAGATTAAAATTTTTTCTTGTTTTCTTGCATCAATTATAAATTCCACTATGATGCAGAGTAAAAGTGGTGATGATGGACATCTCGCCCTGCTCCTGGCGTTGGAAGGGAAATGTGGCCTTTCAGCAGTAACTACTCAGCTACTGTTTCTCATAAATGCTGTTTAGCAGACTGATGAACTGTTCACGTTTCCCCAGTTTGCTGAGATTTTATTAGCAAGGCATGCTGTATTTTATTAAATGCTTTCTCCACATCTACTGATATGATCATAGGATGTCATTTTTACTTTTTGATGTGCCATGTGATATTGGCTTTCAAATAAAAATCTTGCATACATAGGACAAAACTCATTTGGTTATTGTATTTTATTGTTTTTTATATCTTGTCAGATTTGGTTTGCAAAAATTTTGCAACTATGTTCATAAGGGATATTGGTCTAAAATTTCCTTTCCTTGCAATGAAATTGTCTGGTTTGGCTATGAGGGTAATTCCAGTGTCATAGACTGAGTTAAGAAGTATTCTTTCTGGGGAGAACAAGAGACATTATGGTAGCCACTGCTGATTTCCTGTTGCCTTGTTTTGAAATCCTGTGTTGCTTTCATTGTTTTGTTCTGATCTGCTTTGTTCTGTTTTGTTCCATTCTTTTTAAAATAAAAAAAAAAAAGTATTCTTTCCTCAACAGTTTCATGGTAGAGCTTGAGTAAAATGGATGTTCCTAAAATATTTGGTATATTCCTCAGGGGAGCCATTCAGGCCCATGGTTTTCTTTGTGGGAATTCAGTTTCTTTAATAAAAAAAGCACTTTTCAGGTTATCCATTTCTTCAAAGTGAGCTTTTATATTTTGTATCTTTCAGGGGTACTCATTTAATAAAGGTGCCTAATATACTAGTATAATGTAATTTAAATTTTCTGGATCCTTCTAAATTATAAGATCTGTAGCTTTGTTATATAGCTCATTCCTGATACTGATAATTCGTATGTTTTTTTCCTGGTCAGCCTGAGAGAGACTGCTAATTTTATCAGTCATGTCAAAGAGCCAGTTATTTCTTTACTAATATTTTATCTTTAAACTATTTCTTCTGTATACTCTGAATTGCATTTTTTCTTATTTTTCTAGCACTAACTCAATATCGGGGATTGAACCCAGGAGCACTCTACCACTAAACTACATCTCCATCCTCTCTTATTTGACACAGGTTCTTGTTAAGTTGCCTAGGCTGGGCTCGAGTTTGTAATCCTCCTGTCTCAGCCTCTTCAGTTTCCTAAGCTAGAAGCCAAAGACAATGATTTATGACTTTGCTTCTCCCAACCAGGCATTTGTTGCTGTAATTTTCCTTTGAGTACTGCATTAACTCCAACCCACAAATTCCACATGATTTTCATTCAGCACAAAATATTTTTTAATTCATATTCATCTTTTCAACCTATAGGTTTCTTAGAGATGTGTTTCTAAACAGAATAAAAAACTTGACTTGCAAGTAACTTCTGTGGGTATTCTACAAGACAAGCAGACATTTCTAAAAAAATTTTAACTTGATTTACAAGCAATGGCTTGCAGTATGAGTCGCACGTGATGCCAAACATCACATGATCACAACGGAGCCAATGGTTCCTCTCACTCTCTTCTTTCCCCCTCTCCCAGCTCTCTCCCTTTCTCTCTGTGGGATTGTGGGTGGCAGTCTCCCAACAGATAGAGGTTATGGAGATCTCTTGTGCAGAGGACAAGGAGAACAAGGCAGAAGAATCTCTTATTTTAAATGAGATTAGGGAGATGTGTAAAATGTGGGAAACAGTACAAAATTTTGTAGAAAAGCACCACTCAAATAAGGCTGTAGCAGTGCAGTGCAGCAATGAATCTGTTTAACAACTATGCAATGTCACACTTCTGTGAAATCCTCAAAAAGAGGCAAAAGTAACTGTCACTGGATAAGTTGTGTTAAAGTCGCACAAAACAAAAGATTCAACTGAGCCAAAAGACAGCAGTGATTGCATGACAGAGAAAGTCGTCCTACATAACAACCCTCTTTCTGTCTCCTCACAACAGCCACAAAAGTTTTTATAGGTTAAGTCCAAGAAATTATGTTTTCCTTTATATTTTATTATTATTATATATTGCATTACAGTATTATAATCATCTTTATGTGAATATTTTGGGGTTGTGGGATGAGTCATCTGCATTTTCATTATTTCTCATGGGAATATTCTCTGCAATATGCCAGTGCTTTGGATTACAAGCATGTTTCAGAAATGAATTATGCTCATAAACCAAGGTTTTACTGTATTTAGGATCTTCCTAGGTATCTTTCTATCACTGATTTTTAATTACTTTTGTTTGGATTATATCATTTATGATTCAAGTCACTTTACTGACATTGTTTTATGAACTAAATTTGACAAACTGGAAACTATGCAACTATGTGTACATTGGTCTGTTTGGGGTAAAATACATAAATGTCAACTCAGCTGGCTGACAGGATCCAAATCTTCTATATCATATACATATATAGAAACTCTTTACCAGATCTAGAAAGTCTGTATATCATCTATATATGATATTGTATGTGTGATTTATTCATACACAAAGTTGTCTCACAGCTCACTGGTTTTCTATTCATCTTTTTTACAGCTTTCTTCCTCAGTTTATTCTAGATATTTTATGTTGCCATGGATTCAAGTTTTCTGAACTTTTCTCCTGTACTGTATAATTTGTTATTAATCCCATGCAGTATATAGTATTTTTTATCTCACACATTGTAGTTCTCATCTCTAAATGTTCAATTTGGGTCCTATCTTCCACAACTGTCTTTAACACTCTCAATCTTTGCTCTAACTTCTTGATGGTGTAGAATGCGGTTACATGAACTGTTTCAATGTCTTTTGTCTACTAATTCCATCACTGAGTCATTTCTGAGTCAGTTTCTATTGACTGATTTTCCTCCTGAGTTATATTTTCCTCCTTCTTTGCAAGACTGGTAATTTCTGACCAGAGGGCAAATGTCCACTGTATCTTTGTGGCTATTAGTTGGTTTGTTTGTTTGTTTGTTTTGTAATTCCAAGTATTTATTTCACTTGTATTCCTACAAATGTTGAGTTTCACAGTGGGATGCAGTTCATTACTACTTGGAAACAGTTCGATCCCTTCAGAGGCTTGCTTTGTAGGGAGGATGAAAGCAGCTGTCAGTCTAGGGCCACGTCTGCCCCACTGGCAAGGCAATTCCTTCTGAGTACTCTTCCTCATCCCGGTGCAGGAGGTTATCCTGGTGTGGCTGGTGAGAGCGCAAACTGCTCTGACCCTGAAAGACAAGCAGGGACTGTTGCCTGTTATGCTTTTGTGCAGTTCCTTCTCTGGCTGTGGGCCGTTTCTCTACATGTTCACTGATTAGTACTCACGAGAACCCTCAGGACAGACTGCAGAGTTGTGGAACTCTCTCCTTGTTAGCTCTCTCCAAAATTTAGCCGTCGTGCCTGTCCTGGTCTCTTCAACTCCAAGAGATCTCTGGGCTCTGCCTGGGGCTACCTTCTTACCCTGCGGACTGGACCCCCCTTCTAGGCATAATTGGAGCTTCAGCTGTTTGCTCTTTTTACTTTCTCAGGGATCACTGCCCTTTGCTGTCTGTTGCTCTTCATTTGAAACTGTTGCTTCATATATTTCGTCTGGGGTTTTTAATTGTTTGTTTTGTGAAACAATCCAAGGAATTAAATCCAGTCTTCATTAATGCCATTGTGGCCAGAAGCACAAGTTCACTAGTAGTACACTTTTTAAGCCAGAAAAAAGAGACATAAATAAAGACACATATATACCATACGTGGAGTTTCAACAGGGAAAAATGTCTTATAAAATAAACACCATTGCATAAATTTTGACAGTCTGAAATTTGGAGGAAATAAAATTTTCCATGATGCTACAGTCATATCCTGTAACTAATAAAAAAAATTCCCTATCCTAAAATAGCAGGTACTTTATGTTTAAAAGGCAGTCAAAACTAAGGTTTTTAAGCATATTTCTAGAAAACTAGTATACTACAGTATCTTCTTTTGTTTCATTAATCTATATAAGAAATGGTTATTTTATTTATTTATTTATTTTTATCTTTTTGAGACAAGTTCTCTCTGCAGTTCAGGCTGGCCTTGAGCTCACTTTGTAGCCCAGGCTGGTCTCAAACTTGCAACAATCCTCCTGCCTCAGCCTCCCGAGTGCTGGAATTAAAAGGGTGAATGAATCACCACACCCAGCTTGAAATGGTTATTTTATGCCTTTTTGAGCAAAGAATGAAAAATTATGGGTTTATATTTCCAAGAGAGCATTAATAAACATCATAATCTATAGCAAAAAACCATAGGGCATGTCAATATACTGAAATTTTAACACTATAAACTAGAAAGAAAACCTCCAGACTATTTAGAACACAAATACTCTGCAGTGGCACTTAAAAATAACCCATCAACATCATTACTAAACTACAGAACTCACTTCTCAGTATGTCTACTTAAACCTTTAACTAGTCCTAGCACCCTTTGCTGGTAGGTCTCTGCCCTTAAAAAACCACCATAATTTCCTAAGAAAAAAATATATACAGATGCAAAGAAACTGACAAGACACAGATGGGGACAAAGGCGGCAGTAGAGAGCTCTGCTTGGATGTCTTCCTTTTCTCTTCCCAGAATCACTTTCCAACAAAGTGGCTTCTGGGGCTCAGACTACAGGATCTGGCTCTTTGTCTTCATGCTGCTCTGCCACTGTTCACTACACTTATCAACAGCAATCATGCAAACTACATAGCAAGACTCCCAGCTTCATATTAAGGTTCTGAGGAAAGTCCTAAGCCAGGGTATGAGGAGAAGCTTTTCACAGAGATTACAGAGGCAGATGAAAAACTGAATGAAAGGGACTGAACAGAGAATACGAAATCAGAGAGTACTAAACCTTGAACTCGCTCTCCTAACCATACCTTGTACCCATCACATTCACACATTCTTCCTGGAAAGTCTGGTAACTCTGGGGTGTTTTTTGTTTTGTTCTTGAGACAGGGTCTCACTAAGTCATTAAGCTTCAACTTGTGATCCTCCTTGCTCAGCCTACAGAGGGCTGGAACTCCAGTTATATGCTGCCAACTCTGATTTTTACCTATAGAAAAAAGGTTGCATCTTGGGTTAAATGATTCTCCTAGCCAAAACTTACAGAATGCATTTTTAAGAATACTTTACTTCACAGCAAAAAGAAGCAGAGTAACAGGAAACACTCAGAAGCCTGCTGTTTGCCTGAGCTTCCTGGACTATGGCTATCAGGCACCAGCATGGCACGTTAGCTATAACTGATGAACCTCCACTGACAGGCACAATCAGTGAACCTGTATCTTTGTTACCCAAGGTCCATAGCGTACAAGAGAGTTCAGTCTTGGTGTTGTACATTCTGAGCCTGGGTAAGTGTATAATGATGTGTATCCACCTGTACAGCATCATAAAGAGTAATTTTAATGCCCTAAAAATCTTCTGTGCTCCACTTATTCATCCCTCCCTCTCATCTAGCTCCTAGCAACCACTATCTTCACACTGCAGCCATAGTTTTTACTTTTGCAGACTGTCCTATAGTGGGAAGCACACTCTTCAGACTGGCTTCTTTCACTGAGGGATATGCATTTAAGGCTTTTTTTGTTTTTTCATGGCTTTGTAGAACATTTGTTTTTAGTACCGAATAGTATTTTATTGTCTAGATGTACCGTGGCGTATTTACCCATTACCTGCTGACAGTCATCTTAATTGTTTCCAAGTTTTGGCAATTATAAATAAGCTTTCAATAAATATCTGTGTGAACATTTTTGTGTGACTATGTGTTTACAGCTCATATGAGTCAATATCAAGGAGCATGACGAGTGGATTATATGGCAAGAATATATTTAGTCGTGTAAGAAACTGCCCCGCTGTCTTCCAAAGTGGCTGTACCATTTTGTGTTCCCACCAGTACCAGATGAAAATTCCTGTGCTCCACATGCTCAGCATTTGGTTCTGCTAGTATTTTGGACTTTAGCCACTCTAGCAAGTACATAGTGATATGTCACTTTTGTTTTAACTTGGGATTCCCTAATGGCATATTGTGTTGACCATCTTTTCATATGCTTGCTTGCCATCGAGATGCCTTCTGTGCTAAGGTATCCAAATTTCCATTATCTAATTGGGTTATTTCCTTACTGTTGAGTTTTAAGATATTTTTGCATATCTGGGGTAAGAGTTCTTTACCAGACTTGTCTTTGGCAAGTATTTTTCTATACTCTGTCTATACTGTCTTTTCATTCTCTTGATAAGGGTTCTTTTCAACAACATTTTTCATATAAATTACCCATATAGTCATAGTATATATATTTTATATTCTTTTAATTTAACATATATATATATATATCTTTTATACATGATGATACACACATATCTAGATGTATGTGTGTGTATCATTTAAAAAGAATGTTTAAATGTTACTGCTGGCCTCACAGCCATAGTTTTAAATGACTATAACCTATTGGATGTTCCCCAAACTGCCAATGAAATTCTTGCCAAAAGCTGAGCTGACTTTGTTGCAGAAATTAGCAGCCTGACCCCAAAAGTCGTATGGTTTTGTAAAAGACTCAAAGTAACCAAAGCTACGCTGAAAGTTCATGGTTTCAAAATGTAATACACAGTTACAGTAGTCAAGACTATTCAATACTGGCACTGATAAACAGAACAGTATTGAATGTTAAGAAATAAACTATTACATTTATGGCCAATTAATTTTTTTTTTTTTGTACTGGGATCGAACTCACAACCTTGTGCTGCTGCACTAAATCCCCAGGTCCTCATGCTCAGCCCCGGAGTGGGAGGAGAAAGGAAGTCGGGGGAGAAGAGAAGGAAGAGAGAGCGGAAGGCAAGGGGGAAAGGCAAGGCAAGCAGGTAGAGAAAAGAGGGGAGAGAAGGAAGGAGAAAAAGACAAAGAGGGCTGGGGATGTAGAGTGCTTGCCTAGCGTGCACCAAGACCCTGAGTTTGATCCCCAGTACCAAGGGGAAAAAGAAGAAGGGAAAGGGGAAAGAAAAATGAAAGTAAAAAGATAAAGTACTGAATGAGAAAAAACTGCAAACCACACTTTATTTTGTTTTTGAGATAGAGTCTCATCATGTAGCTCAGGTTGGCTTTAAACTTAGTGCGTGGCCCAGGCTAGCCTCAAACTCATGGTGCTCCTCCTGCCTCTCAAGTGCTGGGAAAAATAGTGTGAGCCACCATGCCTGGCTTCACACCACACATCTGACAGGTGAATCCGTATCTAAATACATTAAGAATTCCTCCAACTCCATGATAAAATACAATGCAATTTAAAAATGGGCAAAGAACTTGGACATTTCTCCAAAGAAGACATACGAATGGTCATGTGCACAACATCATTAGTAATTAAGGACATGCACATAAAAATCACACAGAGACACTGCTACACACCCACTGGGATGGCTATTTTTAAGACAAGAGTAAATTACAGGGAAGATGTAAAAACAGCAGATCTCCCATCCATTGCTAGCAGGAACACAGAATGGTGCAGCTGCCTGGAAAAGTCTGGGCAATTCTTCAAAAAGTTACACTGACATTGAAGTTACCCCTGTGATCCCCAGCCACTCGGGACGCTGAGGTGAGAGGATCATAATGAGTTCCAGGCCTGCATGGGCAACTCAGCAAGACTCCAGCTCCCCAAAACAGAGAGACTGGAGACGTGCACTGGCAGTAGAGCACTTGCCTAACCTGCGCAAGGCTGTGGGTTCAAGGCCCAGAACCGATGATGATGATGATGATGATGATACAGTAATAATAACAACATTACTACTTGATGCAACAATTCCATTTTTAAGTGAACCCCCAAGAAAAAATGAAAACACACATCCACTATACATAGAAAGCTCACCTTCCTGTGAACCAGCTGGTGTTTGGGCTGGGAAACCAGAAGAGAACCCCCTCCTCTTCCTCCCATGAACAACTGGCTGATTCGGAGGACTCAGGAGAGATGACAGCACCTGAGGTAAAGATGCTTGTGCTGTTTGACTGACTTTGCAGGCCTGGAGCTGGTGGTCAGGTCATCTATTTGGAGAACGGCAGTATGCATTGTAGAACTATGTCTTGTTCTTGAAATCCAATGTTTTGTTTCATTTTACTGTTTTGTTTTATTCCTTGTTTCTGGTAACCTGAGAAACTATTTTGAAGATAACAATATATAGTATAACAACCACTGTTAAATTCCTACCACCTTGTTTGAAAACCTATATATAGCCATTGTTTTTTGTTGTTATTCCTGCTGTTGTTTTTTAGGTTTGTTTGCATCTTGACTTTTGTTTTTTCTTTTTTCTCTTTAAAATAAAAAAAATGTACAACACACATTGTGAATTGGGAAGAAACTATTCAAAAGAAAAGATGAACTTCAATGGGAAAAAGAATGGGGAAAAGGAAAAAATATATGTATTTACAAGATAGTTGAGGTAGTTATACAGCCAGCTTCTGTTTGTTTTTTGAAAAGTGTTTTGTGCTAATATTGTTTAGCTATCATGCCAATGTCCTGTACCCTGAATAACTTCTACAAGACCCATCAAGTATTGTAACTGTTCTACCCTGTTCTGAAACTCATTTTCATTGTTTATCTGTTTTTCTCTTTAAAATTAAAACACACACACAACACCTACACATGGGCTGGGGATACAGCTCAGTGGCACAGCACCTGCCTTGGCAAAGGCAAAGTCCTGAATTCAATTCTCAGTACAAAAAAAAAAGGCCAGGGATTTAGCTCAGTGGCCTAAGCGCCTGCCTGGCAAGCACAAGGTCATGAGTTCAGTCCCTGACACCAAAAACAAAAAACAAAAACCTGCACACAAAAGTTCTAAAGAACATTATAATAACCAAAGAGTAGAAACAATCTAAATGCCCATAAACTGATAATGGATAAACAAAATGTTGGCAGATTCATATAATGAAATATTACTCAGCAACAAAGTGCTAATACTATGAGTGAACCTTGAGAATGCTACTCTAGGTGAAAGAAGACATGCCCTGTATCAGTCTGCAAAGGCCTGGAACAGGCAGATTCAGGGACAGGGAGGAGCCTCTCGTGGCTGTCCAGGGCTCAGGAGTGGGGTGGAGGGTGACCACAGACCGGCACCAGTCTAATGCTGTGAACTGGGGTGGTAGCAACAGATGTACACCTCAGAGCATACTGGAAGCCCCAAACTGCAAACTTTGATCAGGTGAATGTTGGAAAATTATTCTATTGAATGGATGGGCCATAATTCACAATATACATTGCTTCCAATTTATTTATCCTGTGAAGATGTTTGTTTCCATGCTTTTGTCATGTGATATAATTAGGAGTAAGTCTTTGAAATAGTCTTAAATTAGAATTTTGACTTGACGTAATTTAGCAGCTGTATGATCTTTGACAAGCTTCTACTCTGCTGTGCCTCAGTTTCCCAATTAAAACATGAAGTTGAACATTATTTACAACTCAGGATTCTGAGCATTGAAATGAGTAACACATGTAAAGCACTTTGTACAGTGCCTCTCACAAAGACATCCAACACTAGTGGAGGAGCTGTGGGATTACATTAGTTTCTTTTAAAAATAATTATTTATTTTGGGGTTTTATTGTTATTGTTGCTGTGTACGGCTTGCTTGTCTGTTCTGAGACAGGACTTTGCCGTGAAGGCCTTGAACTCACTGTCTGGCCTCAAACTCACAACGATCTTCCTGCCTCAGCTTTCCAAGTGCTGGGATTACAGGTATGCATCACCACCTAAAATATAGAATTTGTTTGTTTGTGTTACTAGAGATTGAATCCAAGGCCTTGGCATTGAGTTATATCCTCAAACTTTTTTTTTAAAACAGGGTCTCACTGAGTTGTTAAACTGCCCACATTGGGCTCAAATTTATGATCCTCTTGTCTGCCTCCCAGTACTGAGATTACAAGTGTACAACACAACACACCGGGCCTAGTTTTATTACTTTCTTAAGATGATTTCCAAAAGTGGTATGACTGGTCAGAACCCGTGAATATCTTATGGTGCAAACCTGGACTGTCCCCAAAGGCCCATGTGTTAGAAGTCTAGTCACAGCCTATGGAGCCACGGTGAGGTAGCAGAGGCCAGGAGATGCGGCCTGGAGAAAGCTGAGTCACTGGGTGACACTGGGGCCTGGTATTGAGGAGAGCAGCTCTCTGCCCCATGCTGTGCTCCATGCCAGGATGGCTCTGCCTTGCAACAGGCCCAAAAGCAAGGGAGCCGAGCGCCCACAGACTGAAACCTCTGAAACATGAGCCAAAAAGTCTTTTCTCTTTTATCTCAGCTATCTGATCATAGCCAAGGGGAGCTAACACAAGCATTTATGTGTCTGAAAATATTTCACCATAATGGGTACCGAATTTCTGGTGCCATAGTTGTAAGTAAAAAAACTGAGGATTACTGTCCACAGTACAGTAAATTTGTTAATGGAATAAGTATCTCATTTAAATTGTTTCTTCATGCCTGGCAAGCACAAGGTTGTCAGTTCAATCCCCAGTAAAAAAAAAAAAAAAATTGTTTCTTCATTCTAAGTTTTGCTCTTAGCAGCTTGAAAACCAATAGTTTTCTAATTATTCGATTGATCCTGCACAACATGAAACCTCTTGAACAGGAAATGTGCACAAAGCCCACAAGAGGCCATAAAGAAAACAGACATGAGGAAGGCCAAGGACTTTTTTGTGAGGTAAGACAAAGGAACATTTTAATTCAAGGCAGCAATAATGAGGTACAAGAGAGTCATAAAGTGCTTGTAAGTGTCCAGAGAGGGAATGGACAGCAGTGTTTCCAGCTAGTATTTGAAGGATAGATGTAATTTCAGCTGGCAAGGGTGCAGCGAGAGTAAAATCAAGACCGGTAAAAAGAGTACAACACATTCCAAGGCTGCAGCTTGGGGACAAAGTGCCCAGCAGAAGGAATGCAGAGAGAACAAGAGCACAGAGAGGACCCTCTAAAATCGGGCCAGCGACTGTGTCAGCAGAGAGGAGAGCTGCTCACAGGGCAAAAATGTGCGGAAAAACACGGAGCCATGAATCACCATGACCCACGGAGGGAGCTGTATGTGGTCCAGTTGGCTGAAGGGAAGGGTACATGTGGGAAAGAGGCAGATGATGCTAAATAAACAGGCAGAGGCCCGACAATAAAGAACCCTGTGTGCCAGAAGAAAGTATTTGAACTTTATTCCAAAGGAAACAGAAAAGTGAATCATTTGTGACAATCAAACTGGTTTTTTAAAAAATGACACTGGCGACACTCCAGCAGCTTCCCATCTCACATAGATTAAATCCGAAGTCCGTTTCAGGCTGAGGCCCACATGCCAGTCCCTGGCCGTCTCCGACCGTTTCCGAGCACCCGCCTTGCCTCTGCTCAGCCCCCCAAACACCCCACTCCGGCAGCGCCTGCTGCCCCTTCCACCGGGGCCCTCCACGGCTACCCAGCTGCGCCTTCACTTCCTTTAGGTCTCTGGGCAAATACTTTCTTTCCCTTCTTCTTCACAGAAGAGAGCAGGGAACAGCCCTAATGAGCCCCTCTTCCTCCTGCACACGCCTCCAGCACAGCTGTTCACTTGTAGGTTTCTTCTTCCTTACTAGGAGGAGGCTGCTGACAGGTCCTCTCCATAACCCTGTGCCACGCGAGCTGGTGACACTGCTGTTTCCGCACAGCGCGGTAACCCTAACCCTAACCCTAACCGAGGTCCCAAGCCTGTGCCCTGGCCGGCCACGGTACAATGTCATCGGAAAACAGTACTTCATAGCCTCAGTGCGCAGGCAACCAGCACAATAGCTTGAAGGGCAATTTTGCCAATATCTACAAAATGGTAAAAATCTTTTATCACAGCAATAACCTTCTAGAAAACTGTCACAGAAACAAACAAAAATACATGAAACGGCTATTAAACACAACACTACTGTAATAGGAAAAACTGGGAAATTTCCATAAAGGACTGTTACTGCTCATCTGCACAATGGAAATTATGCAGCAGTTAAAAATTAAGAAATCGAAAGAGAAGTCAAGATGGGCGACTAGTGAGCAACAGAATACAAAGCCTCTGGGAGAAACAACTCATTTGCCAGAATAAAACACCCTGGAGAGACCCAGACAGAGGGAGATGGATCCTCTTGACACAGGAAGAAATTAAAACGTAAAAAAGCTCATCAAATACTTCGAGACTACAACTAAAACAGCTAAAAATTACGGGACACAGTGTTTTCGTTCACAGTGACCCGCCAAGTCTGCACCAGCTTGAAAACGCCGCCGGCAGAGCCGCTCAAACTCCTTCCCGCTGCCACTCACAGGAAGCGCAGCAGTGCTGAAGTCGGGGGTTGGTGAGCCCAACAGAGTGGAGCCAGTGAAGGGACCTTCATTAATCCACGGTCAGTGCTGGGAATGAGACTCCCCCATATGGGAAGGGTGCGACCAAATGGGCAACATGTTGGAAGCAGACAGGAGCCTGAACTGGGAGTGACAGTGACTTCAGTTGGTTCCTCCCTCCCGAGAGCAGAGTCTTGGGATTTGCTTGGACTGGGCTGCGCCCCTAGCTGGGATCCAATGACCCGTCCCAAATTGATTCCCTGTACCTAGCACGCACTAACCAGGTGAAGGCCCCTGAAGTTTGGCTGGCCCGGTGGGGACAGGCAAACACAGCCGCTTCTTACACCTCAGTGATAAGAGCAGGCAGGAGAGGGTGGAGATCCCTCACCAGTGTGCTTCGGAGGAAACATGGCCAACAGGGAAGGGGGCTGGGACATGCACTGTAACCTGTGTTGAGGAAGCCAGGACCATGACAGGAGAGAGGGGCAGGAGGAGGCCCCCAGCCCAGAACCCTGAGGAGCCCTGATCCAGAAGGAAAAACAAGGGAGACTGAAAGCGGCAAACACGCAACATTAGACATGGCTTCAATGGACATTAAGAGATATCTTCGGGAGCTCAAAACTGAAATATTAAATCAGGTAAAGCAAGATATGAGTAGAGTAATAAAAGAAATGCTCTCAGGAAGCATCTCTCAGGATGACACAGACGGAAGAAGGGAGGAACACAAAAAAAGGAGAGAAACAATCGATAAAGAATATAAAGAAAATACAGAATATATGAAGCAGATTCAAAGAAACTATCAGGAAATTAAAAACTCCATTGAAAGCTGGCAAAACTCCTTAAAAGAAACCAAGGATAGACTATCAAAACTTGAAGACAAGTTGGCAGTGTGTGAGGATGAAAGGAAAGATCTCTTAAAAACAACAAGGAAACAGGCAGTAACAATACAAAGGCTAGAAGATGACAAGAGAATCTACAATTTAAGAATAAGAAATGTGAACAAAGAAGTAGGAATACCAACAGGCGAATTATAAAGGCTATTCATGGAAATAATTCAGGAAAACCTCCCAAGCATGGGAAAAGAAAATGACATTTGGTTGTGTGAGGCATACAGAACTCCAGCCACCTACAACCAAAACAGATCTATACCCAGACATGTAATAAGATACCAGAAATTCAATATAAAAACAATATTAAAAGCCATCAGAGAAAAGAAACAGATTACCTATAAAGGTAAGCCCATCAGAATCACGGCTGACTTCTTGACACAGACTGTCAGATCAAGAGGAGCTTGGAGTGAAGTATTCAAAGTCCTGAAAGAGAATAACCTCCAGCCCAGATTGATATACCCTACAAAACTGTCACTAGAAGTTGATGGAGAAACAAGATGCTTCCATGACAAAGAGGAACTGGGTGAGTTTGTGACCACCAATCCAACTCTACAAAGAATACTGAAGGACATTCTAGAGGTAGAAAAAAAAAATACCAGGATTTTAGGAACAGTGGCAGAAAGGCCTCAATGAGCAGGGCAGGCAGTAGAATGAAGGAGAAAACTAGACAAACAAAGGCAGGAAAATAGCATAGCAGAAATGAGGCAGAGAAGGATAACTAGAAACTCTAACATAGATGGCCTTGATACACTATATTGTTAATAGTGCACCAGGATTTAAAACCCACATTACTCACACTACTCTGCTTAGATGTATTACATTCTGTTCCAGTCATTCTACCTGTACTAGATCTGAGGGCACACACAGTAATCCCAAAACTAACAGGATATAGTATGGTAATTATCCTTAATTTCCTATTAAGTTAATCTACAGCTCTGTAAAACCTACACTGTTTTACCATGACTGATCGTAATTGAATCTGGTTTGTTGGATTGCTGTTTTGTATTGACAGATTTTATTCAAAGCTGTTATGATTGATAGTATCAAGTCTGAGAGTATAGGCAACTGCACTTAAGATGACAAGATCCACTAGAATATCCACTATGGTTTGATTACTACCTACCTTTGAAATTTTATACTGTCTACAATGTTTTATTTTTACTAATATTGTAAAAATTTACTGCTATACTCAATTATACTGCCATATTCAATTATGCCTGATGGTATAGACATTCTATTGAAGATAATAAGAAACAACACAGTAATCATTGTAGATCAACTTGTACTGTGGTTTTATACGACTTTTTGGTTTCATGTTTTTATAGGAATTTGTTTTGTTTTGTCTTGCTAAGTTTTGTTTTTCCTTCTAATACAGAAAGTATAGAAATACATGCAGAGATTTATGCATGTGTAGCTGTTTACACTCTCACTGTTTGACTATCTACTTTGTATGCTTTAATTTTGTAACTTGAGCAACTATTTCTAAGAGGACAATATGTAATTTATTAACTAGTGATTTCTTATTGTTTATCTTT
>PVLA01001758.1:0-32069 GCA_004027455.1 Hydrochoerus hydrochaeris | reverse complement strand
GACCCTGCCTCAAAAAGGCAAAAAAAAAAAAAGAAATAGCTATATATGAATTAGTAAGGAAAGACATTCAAGAATGGCATGAAGGAAAAGTTATGGAACAGAATGTAAATATTCTACTTGTATAAAAAATGCCTATGCATTTGTAAATGTGGAGAAAATATCTAAAAAAAATACTAAACCATTAATTTTTTTTTTTTTTTTTTTGGCGACACTGTTGTCCAGGCTGGCCTTGAACTTGCGGCAATCCTCCTGCGTGCTGAGATTACAGGCATGCACTACCATGCCTGGTCTAAACCATTAATTTTTGGAAACAGAATTTGGATACAGAAGAAATTTTCATTTTCTGTGTGTATATACATATATCTCTTAAAAATCACTGTACTAAATTTTCATTAATGAAAGAAATGGCTGAGTATAACAAAGGCTCTTAACTTCAGACGAACATAATTCAATCTTGACTATCCACAGTACAGGAAATGCAAGCTACTAAATGTAGAGAAACTCATCGATCCACTCAACAATACTTATGGAAATGTAGTGCATGCCAAGCACTGTGCACCACGATATGAGGGATGGTGAGCAGGAAGGGCCTGGGCCTCGCCCCCAGAGAGCCTGAAGACAGGCCTGCAGGTCCCCATCTTCCTGTTCCCCGTGGAAAAGCCACTCGGATGGCTCTGTGGTTCACTGTGCCTGTTAACCACGCAGTGGTGCCTCTCGCAGCAGACAGTAATTAACACAATCATATCAAACAAAAATGAAGACTTTAAAATTTTTACCGTCTATTTCTTTCACAATTTCTAGTTATTAGAAGCATAATTTATGGAAAGAAAATTCAAAAAGCACCTTTTCAAATATAGTAGGCATAAAGTAACCTAGATGCTAAGTGAAGTTTAGGGAAACTAGGTAAAAATATTCAAAAAGGAAAAACAGTGTCACAGGAAGGCTTTAATTTTCTTCCTTGATTTGCTTCCTAGATTTCCCTACAATGAATACATCATAGAAGAGAAGAAAGCCTGGGACACCTCCAGGGCAACAACGGTGCACTGCCACCGACCCTTCCTCACGCTGCTGCCCACGGCCCCTCCGGCTGCTGGCCTTTCCCCCTTTCCTCCTCGGGAAGCGCCACTGCTCTGGCCCCCCACTCGGTACCCCGCCATGCGTGTTTGGGCTGAGCACGAGGACCCAACAGTCACACTAAAATCAATCCTACAAGAGATTTTAACTTAGATGATGATACAATAATTACTCATTTATAATACGCTAAAATTCCTACAGAAAACTTGGTATAACAATTTCACTTAATCTGGGTCCTAAATATTTTGTGACTATACTTTCAAATCACAAAACTGCAGTGAAATAGTCATAAGTTACCTATTTTGTTAAAATATACAACAATGAAACATCAACAAAAATACAAGATTACAAAATGTCCACTTTAAAGAAGCTGTTAAAACCTCCTGTTTGTCTCAAACAGTAAGAAGGTTAAGCCCATTTACATAGTTAAAACAGCTAATCTAGAAAGAGTAAGAAAGTTTAGCTCTGCCAAAGGCATACATTAATCACATCTCCTCTAATAGAAATATTTTTTAACTTTAAAAACAAAGACTTGTACAGGCAGTATTTTGAGGTTCCTAAAGTGTCACGATACCTAAGAAAATGAGATACATACAACTTTTTAAATAACTCTGATCAATTAATCTTTTCAACACTGGGTGAAAAAAAGGACTATATATTAATAAATTACAGGAAAACTAAGTTGGACTCAATGCAAGGAAACAAACAAATCATCAGAATCCCCTAACAGTGAAAAAGGGGCCTCTCCTGCCTTGAAACTGAACTAAAACAAAAACTGTGTCATTCTCTAAAGCAGCCCTGAAGTACCCAGCGGCTGTGCCAGCTGCTCTGTCTCCTAAAGAATATAGCTGAGCACACATAACAGCCCGCTGCATCTTTTCCCTCTTATTGCACAATGTCCCTGGCCTAGGATGTACACACTGGATCTATTATCACACTGAAGCATCTGACAGCAGCAGTTTAAGAATCCTTAACACTCATCTTTGAATATGTAAAGTTTCCAGTCTTGAAACGGTCATGGGTTTCTCCAGTCAAGTATCACATACATTTTTCCATATACTCTAAATACAACATGTTTCCTGAACTTTTAGCTTTCAGTTTCCTGTTCGTCAATGGCTACAATTCTAGAGGCCATACATAAACACACCACAGCTATGGCATTTCCACTTCTGACAACAGTGGATGTGAGCTTAGTGTGAGCAAATAAAATTATAATGCATGCAGCAGTACACAACAGCTAAGATAACAATAGCAGGCATTTGATAATTTATAAAAATGGAAATATAGATTACATTCTTTACACAAGGATTCATGTAACTTCTTTTATAACTCAGAACTGAGAAAATGTTTCTCTCTCTTTGAAAAACTGATAAACTTTCTTTCTCAGACAGTAACTATGAACCCATCCTGTTTCCTTTTTTCTCTTGCTTGCCAGGAAGCTCAGAGATGAATTTAATGTTTGAACACAGAAACTATCTTGCCTCAGATAACTGAAGTAAAGATGTCTTCTTCCCACTTCCTCATCCGGCTCATTATTTCTCAAGTGGCTTATGCTTGTTTGCTGACTTTGTTTTTAATGGTCTATCTTTTTTGTATTAATAACATGCAATCTTTGGTGACTACAAATCAAAAGAAAATTAATGACAAACTTTCTTTCACATCATTACATACCCTGTTATTTTGCTCTTTCACAAAACTCAGTTTTTTAAAATTAAAGAATAATAAAATGATAAGAATCAAAAGTTAAATTGATAAATTATGGACCTTGGATTAGGAAGATTAGAAAATGTCAAATTCCTATGTTTACTAACAAAATTGGAAAAGCTAGATAATTGTTGTAAAAGTTAACTCATATAAAGCATTAAATGTTCATGAAGAGAAGTTAGTTATCATCAATATCCTTAGATACAAAATAGACTATATATAAAAATCCCAAATATAGGATTTAAGAAAAAGAGGAAAAACTCAGTCACATTCATTTAGAAATAAACATATACACAAAAATGTTTAGTACATGGTCCTACCAAAAAGGTTGTTAAATGGGAATAAAAGTGGGATATTCCATGAACAAAAACACAAAAGAAAAGAACTCAAACTGACAAATCTAGCCCAAAACTTAGCAAAAATTTATCATGAATGAAAGATCTAGAATATATTCACATCAAAAGGAGAAAAGAGATGAATCTATTTTATAACAGACCCTAGTCTAGAAGAAGGCGTACGGGCCGGGTACAGCTCACTGGCAGAGTAGCTGCCTAGCAGGCACCAGGCCCTGATCCAAAATGAAAAGTATGCATACATAACACTAAAGTGCCTCACTTTTTTAGGAGCAGCAAACAAAAACTAGAAAATGGCAAAAATTATAAAATGGCAATAAATAGAGGTAGCCAAAAAGTATACATTTAAAATAAAACTGACAAAAATCTATCCCTCCTTGGAATAAGAATTGCTCGGTTAATACCTGAAGAAGTCGAATTATGAAACCTTAATGTTCTAAAAACACAGTTAACAAAATGTATTATATTACTACATAAAAGGAAAAGCTAGCAACAATTTATAGTTTCGTAGATTTTTTTTTACAAAGAATGATTCAACAATAAATATTTTTAAAATATGGGAAACAGACATTCCCATAAATTACACAAAGAGGTTAAGACAAACCTATCGCTACACAAACACACACACCTGAAAAAAAACCCAAAATTTAAGCATGTTTCTTTTTTTTTTTTTTGTACCAGGGATCCAACTCATGACCGCCCACTTGCAAGGGAGGCGCTTATGCCACTGAGCTAAATCCCTGGCCCATGTTTTTCTCTCTTAGTAGATTAAAAGATAAAATGTGTTATAAGGGTGACCATCTGAATGGCAAACAACAAAAGATCAGAAGAAGAAAAACAAATCCTTCTTCCCCTTCAAAACAATAAAATTTAGGAAAAAGAAACCAAACTGTTGGAAATACAAATAAGTAATCTGATACAAGCCACTCAACACACAAAAAAGCACTTTGGTACAGACATCTGAGAACTACGATTCAACTTCACAGTGCTTAAAAAATGATAAAGGAAAATCAGTACCTCGGTAAAAATAAACGTGGTCCGGAAACCTGCCTTTTGGGGAAGACGTGGCAGAACCTGCAGAGGTCTGGGACATCTTTATGTGACCTAGGCCACTTTTTCTTTCTTTTATCATGGGAAAGAATACAGAACAGGATTCTTATCATGATTTCATGATAAAATTATGCTTACAGGAACTAAAAAGTATTTGTATACTGTGCAAATTTTCAAAATGAAGTGAAGTTAGTTATGCCACAGTTAATACATTTCAAAGGAAGAAACGCAAGTAATGTGAGGGTGAGTCAGGGATGAGGAACTGACATCACTTAGGTATGAGGAAAACCGTCTGCTCAGTACAAAGGGGAGGGCACGGTCCTGGGCGGTTGGGGCCTGCGGTGCAGCCCACTGCCTGCACCTGGGGAGGCCCACGGGGCGGCCGGCAGCGCAGGGGGCAGCGCGTCAGCCTGGCAGGCGTGGATGACAACGATGCTCCAACTGGGTTTTCACTGTGCTGGGCGGTGCGTCCTAGCAGGAGAGACCGCAGGCGGCTGACGCAAGCTTGCCGGCTACTGCAACCGAGAGGAGAGTTGGGGGCCGCGAAGTTAGAATTAAAACGGGCCCCAACTTTTCAGGCTGTCACACCAGCTCGGTAAGAGAATCCGTGTTCCGCCGCGATGGAGACCAGAGGCACACCTTTTTCAGAAGTCCATTTTCGTTTAAAACTGTTATTGTTCTACAAATGAAAGAAGCCCTTTTCTTCTCAAAGCTGATTTCTGAGTCTTGGTGGTGGTGTTTATTTGTTTGTTTGAGACAGAGACTCACTGTGTAGTTCAGACTGGCCTTGAACTTGCTACATAACCCAGGCTGGCCTAGAACTCAGTGATCCTCCTGCCTCAGCCTCCTGAATGTTGAGCATACAGGCGTGAGCCACCACACCCAGACTGTGTATAGGTTTTTAAATTTATTTTTATTAGTACATATTTGCCACACATAATGATCACATTCTTCATAGGAAATCTGCACCTTTGCATCTTTAGTCTTCTTTTTATTTCTCCATTCCCTCCTCTCCCTTCAAACCTTGTTCCCTCCCCATTTACAAAAGCCTGGTTTCCATTTTTCCCCTTCTATTCTTTTTAAAATTCCCTTTCCCTTCCTCCTTTACCCTCTCATTCTCCCCTCCCCATGAACATGTTCTTCCTACATCCCAATATCTATCCTCCATTTTGCTCTTTATTTACCCTTTGATATATATTTAAGCATGTATGTCTGATTTATTTCACTTAATATTATAGTCTCAAAGTACACCCATTTACCTAAAAACAACTCAAGTTTATCCCTCTTTATGGCAGAGGAGCACTCCACTGTACATAAAACCCCATCTTCTTTATCCATTCTCCTGCTGATGGGCATACGGGCTATTTCCAAGAGTCAGCCATCATAAAATGTGTGCTGTAAACATGAACATGTGTGTATCACTGTGGTGTGACACTTTTAACTCTTTCAGGAGGATACCTAGAAGGGACACGGCTGGGTGAAAGGAACCTCTAGTTTTAGTTTTTGCTTGCTTGCTTTTCAGTTTTCATTTTCTGAGGACTCTCCACAGTGACTTCCACAGTGGTTGCGCCAGTCTGCATGCCCGCCAACAGTGGAGAAGGGTGCCCTTTCCCCACAGCCCTGCTAGCATTTCTAATTGGTTGACTTCTTGATGACAGCCGTCCTTCTCGGTGTGAGCTGGGTTTTTAAACACTGCCTTAGGAAGAGCAGTGCTCATCAACAAATGCAACCACGGGCCACTCATTCATAACGGTGAGTTATTAGCACGTTGTTCCTGGCGCTAAGGTTATTTTTATGTTGGCATTTTAAGAGTTACAGTAGAAAAAGTATTGATAACACATGTAAAATTCCCACTCAGGTGACTGACAATTACACAGAGGTGCAAGTAAAAACAGCTCTGCAACATGCAGACCTGATCAGTAATTAGCGTGGATCATAGGCATGTGACTTGACTTCATCCGAACCTTGATTTCCTTGTCACCCCTCCGTGAGTGAAACGAGAGAGCGAGACCAGAGACATTTCCCTTTCCTTCCTCCCTTTCTCCCTTTCTTCCACTGTGTGGCTTCGTGACTTGGAACCAAGTCTGTGCATCTAGAAGGCAGAGAAGAAAACAGTAGCAGAACTAAGCTCTACAGAAAGTTAGTTACGACTTTATACAAACAACTAGAATGTTAAGAAAATGAGAAAGGCAGCCAAAAATGTGTTTACTATGAAAAACGAGCACACTAAAGAGGTATGACGATTCAGGACAGATGACTGGAGCTGTTAACATTAGTTCGAATACCAGTTTCAGGGTTTTGTTGTTTGTGGAAGTAGGGGCTGAACCCAGAGCCTTCACATGAAGCTACACTGCCAGCCTCCTCTCTAAACTTTTTTATTTTGGAGCCAGGGATACAGCTCAGTGGCACAGCGGCTGCCTGGCAAGTGTAAGGTCCTGAGTTCAATTCCCAGTCCTCCCTGGCAAATTTTGTTTTTATTTTGAGACATAAACCACTAAATTTTCCAGGCTGGGCTTGAACAATTCTGCCTCAGTCTCCCAGAGTACTAGGATTACAGGTGTGTGCCACCCCAATGGACTAAATTTCTTTTTAAATCAATGAAAATAACAAGAAATGCTAGAGATACAGACTTACAAGTGTGATCTGAAACACAGAAGAACCCTTGCCAGGTACCCGAGAAATCTCAGGTTCCCTCACTGCATATGGAGGAGATGTCCTACTCCTCAGACTAATCACATCTAATTCTGCTCCGATGCAGTGTCCCATGACTCCCAACCGCCATCCTCTGACCAAGCTGGCAGCACCATTTCAAAGGAAATGAGGGCACTGGTCCTTCCTCCTCACTGGGTGTTCCGCCTGAAATGCATCCTCCGTTCTCTCAACTCAGTCATAACTTACCAAGCCCTGACAATGTTTGAGGCACAGTTCTAAAGATTTTCCCAGGCATGGTGGCTCACACCTGTAATCCTAGCACTTACAAAGTTGAGACAGGAGGATCACCATGAGTTCTAGGCTAACCTGGGCTACATAGCGAGTTCAAGGCTAGCCTGAACTACTTAGTGAGACCCTGTCTAAAAAAACAAAACAAAATAATAAAAATAAAGATTTTAGGTACTAATTCATTAACTTTCTCAACAATCCTAAGAGACAGGTTAAGTAATTTAAGCTTACACAGCACAGAGCTAAGATGAAACACAGAATGGCTGCAGGAAGCCTGTCAACTTGCTAACTCATGCACTCAAGTCAAGTTCTGACACCTTCTTACAATTCTCCTCTGCTTACCAATTATTCCTGCCTCTGGAAGCCGTAAGTAAACCACTCACCATAGGAACTCGGTTATCTATCCTTGTGCACATTTCAATCTCTTCTGAGAACAAGGCCATAGCTTGTATTTTTATAGCACTACTTAGAAACTAACAATTTAATAAATATCTAGTGCTCAGCAATGCTTATTACTGAGACTATAATCATATCTGATAGTTATTGAAGGTACACAGCAAACACTGAGCTAAGTGCTTTACATGAATGGTTCATTTAATCCTCATAACCACAGTTTAATCTTGCCCCTTTCCCATTTCACAGATGAGGAAACTGAGGCTTAGAGAGACTGAACATCTTCTGTAATATTGCAAAGTGACAGTGGAAAGATTTCAATTCCAATGTTGAGTCCAAGCAATGTACTTAACCCCCAGCTGACCACAAAGACCCTTGAAAAGAGGCATCAGTCCCAATGTCACATCTCGCATTACTCAGCAGCACTTCTGCACCACAGGCGGCCAAGGAGTTAGAATCCGAGGGGCACTGCCGCCTCCCAGAAGCTCACAGTCCATTAGGGTTTCAGGACAAACCTTCTAGCACTGGCAAAGGCCCCACCATTAGAACTGAAAGCTGAAAAAGGGCCCCGTCAAGAAGTAGCAGAGAAAGAAGCTTAGCCATGCTGTAAAGCGAAGATGAGGATTCAAGAAAGGCAGGACTAGAGCAACAAACAGGGGCAGGAATTAGTTCAGCAGAGGGACACACACAGACTCTAATCCACTTCATGAACTTTGACCCATTTATCTATTGATATAGTGCTAGAGGCTGAATCCAGGGCCTCAGGCAAGCACTCTACCAGTGAGCTATATCCTCACCCCTTTTTATTTTGAGATAGTTTCACTAACTTATCCAGGCTGACCTCAAACTTGAGGTTTTCCTGCCTCAGCCTCTTGAGGACCTGGGATGACAGGTATGAACCACAACACCCAGCTCATTTTTTCCCCTAATCTCTAATGAAAATAGAAAAATGTGTATATGACACATTCACTGAGAAATCTTTAGGAACAAAATACAAGCTAGGGTTTTTTTTTTTTTCTTTCTTCCTGAGAAACCATTCACCTTAGAATATCAGAGCTTGCTGGAAAGAGACCTCAAGATACCATCTAATCTCACCCATTCATTTTACAGTTAAAGTCAACTCAGAAAAGCTGAGTAACTCTAATGTGCCCAAGGTTATAAGCTAATTAGTTGCAACAGTTCTGAACCTCATTCCAGTGGCTGTTTTAGCATACCAGGAGTCCAGAGGTCGTGTGTTTTTCTCCTGTTTTCTACCCTCTACAATAACCACTAAATTAATTTTTGTATAAGCATTTCAGAATCCTATTATTCATAGTTCCCTTAGAAAAAAATAATCAAACAGCCTTGATTATCTAGAACAATGCAAGCAATTATTTCATTTTTTTCCCCAAAGTCAGCAATCTTAATTGGGTTTTGATTCCTACCAGAAGGAAATGCAAACATATCCCAGAAGAGCAGAAAGATCTCCAAAAATTGACCAAATTCATGCCAGAATGATAAGCTACAATCTGTCTGGCAAGCAATTTAGGCTTAAGACCCTGGAAGCTGCACAACTGCCAGTGAGAATACACTGGTGTCACCTCTCCCCCTTCTGTTTTATAACCTCCTGACTAACCACAGGCTCCCATCTTTCTGACATACCTCGATTCCAGGAGTGTCTGAAGAAAGGACAAGGGGATAAATAGGAACACACCACTCTCGGCAAAGGGGGAATTTCAACAGGAGCAGAATTAGCCAGGATGCACGGGTCAGGAGACTGGAGCAGTCTTCAGAAAAGAGGAGCAGCCATAGAAACGTTGGCCCTGAGCCTGTGTTATGTACACACAGCTCCGCATCTCTCCCACTATAAAGTATTTGCAGATATTCGGGACTTGAAGGAAGTCACCCTGGGCCACACCTGTGGTCTAAAGCAGTCTGCTGCTCAAACCCGTTGATATACTGTGGCCCTGCCAGCCACCAGCCACCAGATGATTTGAGCCACGAAATCAAATAAAATAGAATAAAGATATAAAGTAGATTTGGTGATCTGCCATATCACCTGCGTATAAATATAGCACCTAGGCCTTAAAAACTATGTGCCTGTCTATAAGGTTGACAGAAGCCTTTTCTAGAAGGGAAGGTAATGTCCTATTTTACTTTAGGAACATATCTTAATTTTGATATGTATGAAGTTCACTACAGATCAGTGATAATTTCTTGCTTTAACACAATAATCACATTAAGACAAGTACAGTGGAAAGGGGCAAAAACATAAAAAAAAATTATGGGAACTGTTTAGCTTAGGAAGCAAAGTACGAGAGAAACAGTGATCAGAAAAAAATAATAGTCTGGCTGGGGATTTAGCTCAGTGGCTTAAGCACCTGCCTTGCAAGCACGAGGTCGTGAGTTTGATCCCCGGTACCAAACAATAATAATAATAATAATAATAATAATAATGTCATTAATAACAGCTCAAGAGGGAAGCTGGGAAGGACAGGATGCTGGTATACAGCTGCTACAGAGAAGCTATTTAAATACACCTTGTTTCAAGACACAGGTGGAAAATTTAGACCTTGAGCTTAGACAACAATATAGATCTGGACCTAAAAAGGAGTGGCAGCTAATGCAGTGTAATGATGAATGTTTTAGAGAAAGGTTAACAGAAGCACACCTAGACAACTGCATTCCTCAGACGCTGCACATCCAAGACAGCCTAACTCTGCAGATAAATAGTACCTTATTCCACAGAGATAATGGAGCACCTGGACTAATTTATTCTAACAAGAAGCTTAAAAATTAATCTCTTTTCCAGACTATGAACTGACAATAAGAAGTTGAAAACAAAAATAATTTCATAATTACTCTTTGTCTAAAATCAAGTCTCTGAGATAAAATAATGATTTTAAGTTTATAACAAATTTTTTGAAAAAAAAGAAAAAAAAACTCGTGTATGCCAATGCTACTGTGATTTTACAATATTTGTGATAACCTCACGGTTTTAAAAAGCACTTTAAAGTGGGAACGGTGCTGCTGGCTGTAATCCCAGCAGTTTAGCAGGAAGACTGCTAGTTTGAGCCTAGCCTGAGCAACTTAGTGACTCTGCAAGATCCAGTCTCAAAAATAAAAAGTTAAAAACATGGGGGTGTGGCTCAGTGCAAAAGACCTGGGTCTGGCCTTCAGTCCACCCCCTTCCAGAAAAAGAAAAGGCGCCTCGACCCAGGTACCAGCAATGTGTGAACCTGGGGAACGTGCATGTGGAGGTTCCTTCACAAGCCTGGACAGCCTGATGCGGAGGTTCACAGTGTACACGCTACTCTCCACTGCGGTAGCTGCACACATGGGGAGTGGTCACAGTAAGAAGGGGCTCCCTACAGATGTTTTCCTTCTATCCAGTTGAGGATGACAATTCAAGATACAATTCCAGAAGATAAACACTTTCAAATAATTCACCAACCAACAAAATGTAGTGCATAGAAGACAGACAAGGCCCAGTCTGTCATTTCAGAGGAACATGAATTTGCTCATTAAATCAAAAAAGTCCTTTGATCTATGTTGATCTTAAGACATCTGTCATTTTTCTCCTCAATGAACTTATGCTTTGTTTTTGTTTTGTCTTTTTGAGGCAGGGTTTTGCTGTGCAGTTCAGGCTGGCCTTGAACTCTGTAGCCCAAACTGATCTCAAACTTCCAGCAATCCTCCTGCCTCAGCCTCCTGAATGCTGGGATTACAGGTGTGCACCACCACATAAGGCCTAATGAACTTATGTTTATGTTGAAAAATACATAGGCCATATAAAGCTATGGTTCTGATTAATTAAAGGCAAAACGTTTATTTTAAATATCAATGATTATATGTTGACACATATGATTAGCCCTCTAATTACTTCAAATGTCTTCTACCTTACCAAAAAAAATACCCGAATAAATGCTTTTCTGATATAAACACAAAAATGATTCTTTAAAAAATGAGTAATATTCATAAACTATATCTAATTATAATTGTAATAAGCACATATTAAAACAGAGCCAGACATGGTAGCATACACCCATAATTCCATTACTTAGAAGGCTGAGGCAGGAGGATCAAAGTCCAAGGCCAGCCTGTGATATAAGCAAGTTGAGGGGTGCCTGCGCTACATAGCAAGATCTTGTCTCAACAATAATAATGAGATTTTTCAAGCAAAAATTTTATGAAAAAAATAGAGGAAAAGTTGATTTTTAAAAACAAATTCATTGCTTAGATTACAGTTTAAATAGATTTTAACCTAAATGAAATCACTCTACTGAGGCTATGGAGCATTAAAATCAAGAGAGTGGCACATTTACCACTTGGAAACCATGAATAGTTTATGCGGCTTGCGAGCCAAAACCTTTCCCCTGTGATAAACGGCGCCACCCAAAAATGACGACCAGATTAGTTTCCCTCCTCCTTCTTGCCAGGTAAGTTCCAGCACAGTAGAAATGGTACATGTCTGTGCAAAGCCTAGCACACTAGGTGTGCAACTCCTGTAACAGGAGCAACATCACCTTCCATTCCCAGAAAGCCGATGCGAGGCTATCAGCCTTATTTCCCAGGTGCCATGCACGGGATAACAAAGTGAAGCAGGCTCACCTTTCTGGGGATTCTGCCCTCAGTCATTCTCAGGACCTGTTTTTTCCAACCAACACTTGTCAGGAAAGTCTGGTGAAAAGCAGCTTAACTGTGCATCAGACAAAAGACAACGAGCAATTCCCAGGTCCCATCGCCCAGTGAATGCTGGCTAATTCCTAACTGCAGTGTTTCACTTTCTTCAGATAATGAGATCACTCTCTCTCCATCTTACACACCTTTAGCTTTCTTTCTTTACCAAAGGTTTACATACTGTAAAATGTACAGACTTTAAATATTCAGTCTAGTAAGTCTGAACAACTGCAGACAGTTAGTGAGTCTCACTACAGGTATACAGAAGTTCTTTGTGCAAGTTTTGCATTTTTCTCTAGGCTAAAATGATATGAAAAATAAAGTTACCCAAACAGTATGCACTTGAATTTCCAATGCCCAGATGAAGCTACCAAATAGTTCCATTACCCCAGCAAGTTCTCTGGTGCCTTTTTCTGGGCAATCCCAACTCTACCCAGAGGCAACCACAGTCCAGATTTCTATCATTATACCTTAGTTTTGCCTGTTCTTGTATTCTTCATAAATGGCATTATATAGTACACACTCGTCTATGTCTGGCTTCTCCTACTCAGAACAGTATTTCCAAAAGTCAGCTTGTGTGAAATCAGTAGTTCATTCCTATCATGAGAAAGCTGCTATGGGGCAGGGATATAGCTCAGTGGCTTAAGAGCCTGCCTGGCAAATAGGAGGTGATGAGTTCGATCCCGGTACCAAAAAAAAAAAAGAAAGAAAGCTGCTATGAACACTTTATACCAGTCTTTTCACACACATGTATTTCATTCTTGGTGTAGTAAGATTTCACTGAAAAGAAACAAATAAGGGTTTTCCATATAAATAAGCCTGAGAAATAAGGGAGTACTAATGATACGTGTGTATGTATATGTTTATAAGTAGGTATATCAACTACATGCGTATACATTACACAATGCAAAAAATAGATTATCTGGTATTTATACTTCCGTGTGTGAACTTGAATAATTATAAGTCATCTAGACATTTTTAAAAAAATTTATGAAGTTCATAATGAAAATGAATCTAAGATAGGATAGATGACCAGTCTAGTTTTTCTCAAAATTGTATATTTATGTTTTACTCAAGATTCAAAAGAGAAAGATATAAATAATTCAAAAGGGAAATAAATTTCTCTCTATGTAAATTATCCTGTTATGTTCAATGAAAACACTTTCTTCTTATAACACATCCTTCCAAATTAGTTTCAAAACCATTGATTACCATTCACTATATAATTTTTTACGCTAGAGACAAAACTCAAAATATGTATTAAGATTATAAGACTTTTATTGTCTTAATCTTTCAAAAAATCAAATGTGGAAATAATTTCACTGGTTAATATGTAATATGGTTAAAAAAATTCCATGCACATTCAGAATATATTTTGATAAATTCAATCTCCAAGATGTTTTATCCATTTCAAAAAATAATGTTGTGCTAGCAACATTTTGACTCTCAAATTTCACTGTGTAATTTTCATATGACAACAAAACAAAGGAGGTCCTTTAATTTCCAGAGATAAGAAATTAAGAAATTAAGATTGACCCAAGATTCACACCCTACTTTTGATAACCAGATGACCATTTCCAAGGGATTCTGTCTAACATCATCTATATATAGACTGCCAAGACTGACGCAAAATATTGCACCAAGTTGTAGAAATTTAACACTGCCTACCTTAGGAAGGGTTCACAAATACATAAAGGGTAAAACACACACCTCTAGTTTTTTTTATCTTTCTTTGTTTTTTATTCCTCTTTCCAAAATATGGGCAGTTTCAAAAACATACAATTCAAGCATACATTTTAAATCTTAAAACAACATTCTTGCCAAGCATGGTGACACACACCTGTAATCCTATCCCTAGGGAGGCTGAGGCAGGAGGATCAACTTCAGGCCAGCCTAAGATACATAGTGCACTCTAGGCCAGTCTGAACCTGTATCAAAAAACAAAAAACATAATATTTTCATGTTTCCTGATGTTCACAGATATGTGACTGTTTGCTTAATCCATTATTTCACTCTGAAAATATGTCATTTTCTTTTTTCTAATACATGTACCTTTGTTTACAAAAGGAGAGAGTTTTGATTTTACTACGAAAACAACTTCAAACAGCTACATTCAGGGGCTGGAGATTTAGTCTAGTTGGCTAAAGCCTTGCCTGGTAAGTGTGAGGTCGTGAGTTCGATCCCCAGTACAAAAAACCCCAGCAACACTCCCTAACTTTCAAACATGGTTTCAAACATGGTCATTCTGGAGAGCTGAAATAAAAATTTATTCAAATTTTTAAGTGTTTTGCTTCCAGATCAAAGGTAAAACACAAGTATCTCAAATATGTGCGCACACCCCACACTCTCTCTGGTGGTCCTTGACTCTCATTAACCAAGTGTTTTCCAAAGGACTAGTGTAAAAGCCAGATTAACCATGAAACAAATCAACTCTCATAACAAACTGTAAGACAAAGTATTTTGAGTACGAAATATAAGTATTTAAATACTATTAAAATACTCTTAGTAATCTATCAGCTAAACTATTAATACAAATGTCCCTATAATAAATTATGGGCTTGGTGGCGCACTTCAGTAATCCCAGCACTCAGGAGGCTGAGGTAGGAGGATCACTGCAAGTTCACAACCAGCCTAGGATACAAAGTGAGTCCAAGGCCAACCTGAAGTGCCTATCAAACCCTGTCTCAAAAAGACAAAATAAATAAATAATTTCAATCTGGCTAGGGTTAACAATGGTACAGTGTTTGCCTGGTATCTGTGAGGCCATGGGTGTGATCCTCCAGTACCACACACACACACACAAATTAATCTCTTAGTTGCAGGACTCCTTTATTCAGTAAATAAATATACTATTTACAAGTTAAATCATGTGGTTATTGTTTTAAAATATTTGCTGTACTTACTCTTACGCAGTCTCACACATGCAGATTTAATAAGGGAAGCTATCATGTCAGAATTTTAAAATGCAGTAGGACTGAGGGTTTGGATCAGTGGTCATGCACTTGCTGAGCGTGCCTGAGACCCTGGATTAGACTTGCTGTGCTACAGAAAGGAACGTAATAAAAGCAAAAAGGGGTGGGGCTGGGAGTAGAACTCAGTAGCAGAGTGCACAAACCCCAGGTTTCAGTCTCCACACCACAAAAACAAAATGAAAACAACACTAAGATGTACTGTAGAAAAATTTAGAAGTATCAAATTATGAAG
Source organism: Hydrochoerus hydrochaeris (assembly GCA_004027455.1). NCBI lineage: Eukaryota > Metazoa > Chordata > Mammalia > Rodentia > Hydrochaeridae > Hydrochoerus > Hydrochoerus hydrochaeris. The sequence goes on along the minus strand of PVLA01001758.1, from coordinate 16,692 downwards.
AAGTGAAATCTAATTACTTTTAGCTCAAATAGGTTCAAAATTATAAAATGTAGACATGTAATGTTCAGCATAAATTACAGAATTTGTGCCAAAATATGTACAATACAGATTCTTCTCTAGGATACTGCAAAAAATTATATTAAAGGTCTATGGAGAGTATTATTTTTTGTGGAGGATATTATTAATGCCAGGTACCAATGCATGTGACTACCTAATAAAGCAATACTAACATTTATGATGACAAGCATTTGATCAACCTTTGGATCCAGCTATTTTAACTGAAGTCCCTGTTTTTTGTAACTTTACTCATTGAAAAATATTTATTTGCTATGCTTTTACCACCACTGCAAGAAACCAATCTTTTAAAATGAGACCAGGTTGGGCACGTCTGTAATCCTAGCACTTGGGAAGTTGAGGCAGGAGGACCACTGTGAGTTTCAGGCCAGCCTGAACTTCATAGTAAATCCTTGTCTCAAAAAATAAAAAAATAAAATAAAAGGAGACCAAAATGTTCCTCGTGGATAGTGTGTCCACAGGAGCAATATGCAGGAGTAGCTTGTCAGCAAAGCACTTGCCTAGCATGTACGAGGCCCTGGGTTCAATCCACAGCACTGCAAAGAGAAAGGAAAACCAGCTGGGGATGTGGCTCAGCAGCACAGCACCAGTCTGGCAAATGCAAGGTCCTGAGTCTGATTCCTGGTACCAAAAATGCATATAAATAAATAAAAATAAAAAACAAGAAGGAAAATCAAATGTACTACCACACCAGCCCTCAAACTCAAAAAGAGCCACATGGACAGGTAACTGCCTTAAACAATTCCAGTTGCAACTGTGTAGATATGAGAATCAATACACGCTTAATTTTGAAACCAAAATGTGGTTGATAATTTTATGATATGGTCTACCACAAGTGGACAAAAATCAGTAATTAAAACATCTAAAAACTGAATTTCAGGATGAGTTTTTAATTAAAAAACGGGGCAACCCGCTCAGGACCCCTTCTGTCTCTCTTCAGACAGAAGCTTTCTTTCTCTCAATAAATGTATTCTTAAAAAAAAAATTAAAAAACACTCTTCTACTAAAGTATTTAAAATGTTGCCAGGTGTGGTGAAAGATATCACTTGGGAGGCTGAGGCAGGAGGATCCCTTTAGTTTAAGGCCAGCCTGGGCTACACAGCAAGTTCAAGATCAGTCTGAACTACAGAGAGATCCTGTCTCATAAAACCAAAATAAGTAAAACAAAACAAAAGAAATATATATATACATATATATATTCACATATAAGTAAAAAATGCTTTTGTATAAATAAATCTTTGACATAATTTATGATATGAATACTTCTATATATTAAATCACAAACTATGATTTAATTTATGTATATTTAAGCATCATAGGATAAGGATTATAAACCCTCTAATTATGAGTAACAGTATTTAAACTAATATACTTCGGTACACCAAAGGCAATTAAATTCACCAAAACAGTGAAAACCCAGTCTTATAAGGTCACTTATTACTACCTACACAGAAAAACCTATTCTACATGAGGAAGAGTCATTGTTCAACTAATTTGCCATTACAAAGCCAATTTTATCGGTCATAGTGGCACATGCCTGTAATCCCAGCACTTGGTAGGTTGAAGCAGGAGGATGGCAGCAAATCTGAGACCGGCCTATGCCACACAATGAGTTCAAAGCCAGCCTAAACTACATAGCAAAATTCTGTTTCAAAAAACAACAACAAAAAAAAAACCTCAGCTTTTGATAGCAATAACCTCTTCTACAGATGTAACCAAAAGGATGTCTTTTTTGTTTGTTTTTGTTTTTGAGAGGGGGGTCTCACTATGCAGTTTGAGCTGGCTTTGAACTCACTTACTTTGTAGCACAGGCTGGTCTCAAACTCGCATCAATACTGCCTCAGCCTCCCAAGTGCTGAGACTATGGGCTGCATCACCACGCTTGGCTGTCTTTTTTTTTTTTCCTCTGTGAAATAAAATAAAATTTTAAAAAAACCTTCTCTACACTAATTCATCCTAAGCTGAGAAGCCTTCAGGAAATTTAAGAAAATCCAAAATATGCACTCTTTCAATGCAAGAATAAACAGAAAATTGAAGATTTAATTAGTTGCCTAAACCATTGTTCTCAGTTTTTCATGTTGAACTGATTAAAATTAAATTCTAAAAAATAAATTTACCCAAAATTCTCATAATAAAGAAAAATTAAAAACCGAGGAACAGGCCAGGGATATAGCTCAGCAGCATAAGCACAAGGTCCTGGTACAAAAAAAAAAAAAAAAAAAAAAAGGAACAAGGAATATTGTTAGTTTTGTTAAATATTAGAATGACAAAGACCTGATAACATATAAGCCTATTGTTTTAAAGAAGTAAAATAATTTACAAATACAATCTTAGTTTTTAAAAATCTCAAATAGTGCTCGCTTCGGCAGCACATATACTAAAAATCTCAAATAGCCACAACTATTAACTAACTTTAAATAGCTAGATAAGTTAAATAACCGTTCAATTAAACATTAATAAATTAGCAAAATTAAAGCAAAATTATTAACTTTGGGGACTGGGGATTTAGCTCAGTGGCTTAAGTGCTTGCCTAGTAAGCACAAGGTCGTGAGTTCGATCCCCAGTACAAAAAAAAAATTAACTTTGTTCTTAAATTAATGTCAAAGTATAAATCCTACCCAATGAGGCTATCAAACAAGATACATTAGAAACCGTGAGTAAACTATATGAAGTATTTCTCACAAATGATAAATAACTTCCCTTTAAAAATATTTTTTTTAATTATACTGCTCCTGTAGGACCCCTTAATTAGTCAGGGCCATATCTGAAAATTGTTAGCCAAACATCAGCTGGGAAGGAAACAAGAGAAAATTACTAAGTGAAAGTGTGACCAAAAAAAAACAAAAAAAAAAATCACATTCCCACTAGAATAAATTTTTTTTTCAAATCAGTCCTTGAGTTTTGACACAGACACCAAGAGAAGCAGCTATGATATTTCTCTAAAACAACTCTGCTACAGGGAAGGAGACAGAACTCAACTCAGACTATTAAAAATCTTCAACCGCAATATGCCTTAACTTTTCCCTGGTCTACAATCTAACAAACTGCAAAGACAATGAAAATAAACACTCCTGCCTGGCCCCAGGGAGGCACAGAAAGCTCTCATTCAATTGCTAAGCCTTATTCCACTGGAAAACACACTCCTGAAAAGTAAATCCAAAACCACGAGTTCAGACGGCTCCATGCAGAATTTACTGAATGGCGGCCAACCTCTGTACACACTGTCCTGACCCGCACCGAGGAAGGGATATCGAGAGTCCTGCATTCTCCACTTACAACTTGTTCCTTACTGTGCTTTCGCCACCACTGATTTTTAAAAAACGAGACCAAAATGTTCCCCTTCGCTGGCTTGTACATAGGGAGAAAAGAGAAAAAAAGAAGAAAAAAAGCAAACTTCATCCTCACATTTTTGTTTTCTTTTTTTGCAATATTGGTCTTTGCAAAGCAGCACGCCTTTTTAGCTCATCCACAGGGAGGGAGGAGGAGTTTTGAGTGTCTCGGGCCTGCCGTGAATAAGGACCCCGAAACAACTTTTAACCGGCTCGGCTTCGGCACCAGCACGACACCGATCACCTGTTAGAGCGGCGCCGCACTTACACCCTCAACAAGTGGCCGCGGGCGGCGATCGGTCCCCAGGCACCGTCCCAGGCGGCAGGTGAAGCGGGGAACGCCCATCCACACCCAGCGGCGGCCCCCGGGGAGGCGGCCGGCTGGGGACAGCGGGGCGCTCCGTTATCCTCGCCCTCCCCGGGCCACCAGGTGCGCGCGGCGCCATCGCCCCGGGTCCGACGCTGGGACCCCGGGCTCCATCGAGCCCCGCAGCCGCCCGGGTCCCGGAAGGCGAAGTTTCGCTCCCGCGCGGGCGCGGCTGCCCGGACGCCGCCCGGCTCCCTCCGAGGGTCCCGCCGCTTCAGCGGGGCGGCTGCGGTCACCGACCGCGCGGCCGCGGGTCAGTCGGGGGGTCGCCGACCCGGCCGGAGCGGGACCTGTCACCCGGGCGGGAAACAAAAGCCGAGGGAACGAGCGGGCGCCGCCGGCCTCGCCTCGTCAGGGGGCGCGCGGCGGGGGCGGGGAGCGGCCCGCGGACCCCGCACGGCGCTGGGCCTACCGCGCGCGCCACCCCGGGGCTGCCCCGGACCCCCGACGCCCCGCTCCAGGGCTTGGGGGGCTGCAGGAGGGGGTGGGGAGATGGCGGGACCGCGAGGGACGGAATTCGGGGCACCGCGGCGGCCCGACCCATCCCCGCGGCCAAGGCGCCGGTACCTGTCGCCGCGGTGGCTCGCCGGCTCTGTCTCTTCGCCTCGCCCGCGCGCGCCCCGCTCTCCCCTCAGCCCGCCCAGCAGGCCGCCCGCGCGCCGGACACCTCCGCCCGAGACTGGCAGCGCCCGCGAGCCGGCCCGAATCCCCGGGGCAGCGCCCGGTGTCGTCCCGCCCCCGCCGGCCGCAGGACCCACCTTCCATAGGGCCCTGGAGCTGTCAGTCCGCCCCCAAAAGGCGCGCGGGCTGACGCTCCGCCTGACTGGATTGGTGGCCGCGCGCCGTTCATGCAAATAAGGCCCCGCCCCCAGTTCATTTGCATCTCCGCTTCCCCACACTAGCCCACGTGTCTCGCCCTTGCCCTTTGTGGGGGCCCTAGAGAAAGGATGGAGGGCGCTGACCAACGCCCTCGCTCATCACCCCTCACCTCCGGGGAAACGAATGGCTTCGCGAGCTAGTTACGACTAGTTCACTGTCTCCACGAACGCTCTGCCCCTCCTAGCTGACCGCCAGGCCTGCCTGGCGGAGGCTGGAGGGGACAGGCCAGGCTAGCACCAGGCAGGGACTCCTGGAAGCTAAGCTGCTCTGTGGCTTGGGGAAATCCCACCTCTAGAATCAGGTTGGCACATAGCACCTCCTATGGACACCCAAGGACTCTGAAGGCCGTGCTTGTGCTTGACTTTATCTTTCAAACATGAAATCTCAGGTGTTAAGGCAAGAAGGTACCTTAAAAAGGGGCATCTTCTCCCCCGGCCCACCTCCAAAGTGTCAGGCTGCTGAACAGATTCAACTTCAAGACAGGACTCCCTGCCCACCAGTGGCCTCAAGGGACCGGGGTCTCAAGAATCTCAAGCTCATCCCTTTCAGTTTTAAGGAGACAAACCTAGAGTCCCCTAGCTACGTAGTAACCTGTGGGACCCGAGTTACCTCTGGAAACCTAAACTTTCCTAGCCGGATTAGAACTCATGTCCCCTGGCTCTAGATTTGCATTTTGCCCTCTGTCACATTCAAGCATTCATGAAGAGCCTCTTGTAGACGTCACCACACTGGGTAGTGTTGAGTCATTCATTCCCCACCTGCAAGAGATGAGGTCTGGGCCTGGAATGTAATCCCAACACTTGGGGGAGGCTGAGGCAGGAGAAGGCAGAAGGAGAGTGAGTTACAAGACCAGCCTGGGCCACATAGTGAGACTCTGACTCAAACAATAAGCAGAGGTGGTGGCTGCAGAAAAGTCAAGTAAGCCAATGCTGAGTCCTTGTTTGTAGGCAGAGGCCCTGCTTGTCTGTCATTTGTCTTCAGTGGCTCCTAGAAGCCTCCTCCTTACCAGGTTCCAGGGAGAGTCACTGACATGGTTTATCTGGGCACTAATTCAATAACACGGTGGTGATCAGAACTCTACAGCATCTAGGGTGCTTACTAAACACAAGTACTAAGCACAGTGCTGTGCAGGTGAGCAGACCTTATGCTGGCCCTTCAAGGGCTTCACCCTGGGGGACAGGAGACACCCATGTCATATTTCAGTGCTCCTGAGTTCCAGGGGTTGTGACAGATGTCTGCAAGGGGCACAGTGGAGGGCCCCAAGGAGGGAGGAATTGGCTCTCCCCGTGAGAGGCAGGCAGGGCTTCCTGAAGAGGTGACAGAGAGAGAACCCATCTTAAAGGAGTGTGTGTTTGCCCGAAGGAGGGATGTGGATGCGGGGGCATCGTGAGCAAAAACAGTCAGAGCTGGAAAAGTCTAGTAATTGAGAGAACAGCGAGCAGGAGGGTGGGCAAATCTACAGGGCTGTGTGGATGTGTCACGTGTTCTAGGACCTGGCTTTTCCAGGAGGAAGACAGAGAACCCAGGAGGCTGCCAGGCTGTGTTGTAACACACCAAGCAAACAATAACAGCCCCGTAGATACAGCTGCAAGGCCTTTTTTTTTTTTTTTTTTTTTTTGGTCTAGGTCAGAGTCTGCAGGGAACAGTCAGTTCCACTGTTCCGATGACAGACTGGCCAGTCCACTGCTCCTCCAGCAAGCTACTCTGACCACATCACTGCACTCCTGGGCATTCGGAAGCACAGGTGCTTGCGTCTCCCCTAAGCATAGCTGCCCTTCAGACATAGAGGTCAGGGGCCTTGGCAGTGGAGGCTGGGTGTGGGCTGAGTCCCTTTTCTAAAGCAGGAGGCAGTTCTTCAAAGGGCCTAACCTTCAAGCCTGGCTTCCTGGGTGTGTGGCCCCTGCAGTTATACAACAGCTCCGAATTAAAACCCTGTGCTTGGCTTAATTCTGCTAGTCATGTTGTGACACTCTTAGTAATTTTTCAAGGGATCCTGAATTTTGCACTGGACCCTGCAAAGCTATAGCCAGTCCTGCCTGTCACTGAGTGACCCAGACATGCTTGTGATAGGACCCAAACTATGACTTCTTTTTAAAGCCCTCGGCATTCACTTAGGTTTGTTCTCGCTTGTCTCATTGTGAGGTTTGATTCTCACAGCGGTAACCTGAGATGGGCAGCTTTACTTTTTATTTTCATTTATTAATAAAGAAACTGAAGTTTGGCAACCTCGCGTAGCTCTTGTCCTCGAACTCAGCCCTACTATTTGGCTACCCCCAGCTTGGTTTCAGAATCCTTTCAAAAGCAGCTTTGCACAGCAAGGAAGCACCGATTGAAAAACTAGAACACATGGTAGAGCGAGTAGCTGTCATTTCACCTTTTGAATAGTTTTTCATCGATTTTGGACAATGCTCTGTTATTATATGTTCAAATACTGTTTCTGTCCCTTTTCTCTCTCTTTCCCCCTCCCCGGGGCTCCAGTTGAAACACGGTTAACTTCACATCATCCCTTTCTTCTGTGTTTTCTATTTTTTGTCTTATGATTTGTTCTAAGTTTCTTCTAGTTTTCAGTTCATAAATTGGCTTTTTCAATTTTATTTAGTTATTTATTTTCAATACTAGAAATTGAGCCCAAGGAGTGCTGACCTATATCTTCAGCTGTTTTTCATTTCTTAGTTTTGAGACACATTCTCCCTAAATTACCTAACGTGGCCTTGAACTTGCAATCCTCCTGTCTCAGCTTCCTGCATAGGTGGAATTACACATGTGCACCACGGAGCCCAGCCATCCATTGAGCACCCTTTGATTACTCTGTTTTTTAGTTCTAGGATGTTTATTTGCTGCTTTTTACAATCTGCTTTGCCATTTATTTTCTTTCTTTTTTTTTTTTTTTTTTTGTACTGGGGATTGAACTCACAACCTTATGCTTGCCAGGCAGGCGCTTACACCACTGAGCTAAATCCTTGGCCCATGCTCTGCCATTTCTTATATTGTCAAGCTTGGATTACTGTAAATATAGTAAAGCATGGCTGCTTCATGGTCCATTTCTGATTCCACTTTCAGTTTTAACTACTGGCTCTTTCTTGTGTTTTATTTCCTCATTGTACACAGGGTATCCTAAAATCTAGTGGCTTAAAACAGATGTTGGCAGACTTTTTTTTTTTTTGTCATTTTGAGACAGGGTCTCCGTGCAGTTCAGGCTGGCCTTGAGCTCACTTTGTAGCCCAGGCTAGTCTCGAACTCACAACAATCCTCCTGCCTCAGCCTCCCAAATGCTGGGATTACAGGCGTGAGCCACCACGTCCAGCTGGCAGACTTTTTCTTAACTGGGCAAACAGGACAGAGGTGCTCTGTCACATTTGTTCCACTCTGCCATTATAACACTAAGCAGCCATTACCCGTACATAAATGAATGAATGGTATAGATGTGTTTCAATAAAACTTTATTTACAGAAACAGGCAGTAAGGCCAGGGATTTAGCTCAGTGGCTCAAGCACTTACCTGGTAAGTACAAGGTCGTGAGTTCCATTTCTGGTACAAAACAAAAAAACAAACAAAAAAAAACAAACAAACCATGCAGTGATCTTCGGCCTGAGGACATCTATGGAAACCCACAGCTGCCATCATACTTGGTTGTGAAGACACTAGATGCTTTTCCCCAGGAAACAAGACAAAGGCAAGGTAAGTAAGGCTGTCTACTCTAACCTCTGGTATTTAATATTGTATTTGACGTTACAATCAGGACAACTAGAAAGGAAATAGAAATAAAACAGCATATAGAGTGGAAAAGAAAGAGTAAGACTGTCTCATCACAAGCAGATTATTTTGGGCAGAAAAAAAAAACCTAAGGAAGCTGGGCATGGTAGTGCATACCTGTAATCCCAGCAGTGAGGAGGCTGAGGCAGGAGGGTCGCTTTGAGTTCAAGGCCAACCTGGGCTACAATGTGAGTTCGAGGCCAGCCTGAACTTCATGGTGAAATCCTGCCTCAAAGAGACAATAACTAAATAAATAATTTTTACAATAAAACATACTTAATCATTAATGCCCCAGAAAATATTTCCTCTTACTTCAAAAACACTCACCTTGGCATTCTCCCCACTTTGGTAGAATTGAGACAGGGTCTCACAGTATAGTTCAAATTGGACTTGAACGCAATGCAGAGTCCAGACCAGCCTTGAACTAACTCATGGAAACCCTTCTGCCCTGGCCTCCCACAGGCTGAGGTTACAGGTGTGTTCCACTACGTCTGGCTACGCCTGACACTTTCTGAAGCAGTTCTGAGTGTCCTCTGTCATCGGTGTCTTTAGTTGTGCCATCACAGCTAACTCAATGTTCCAAATCAATTGAAATGTTTAGCTTAATGTCCTAAATCGATTCAAAACATTTACCTTTCAGGACTTTGGGGAAGAGCCAGCAGTTGCGCAGAGCCAGAGCCGGGCAGCAAGGTGCATGAGGACACACTGTGATGTGTTTCCAGCCCGTCTTTCTGTGGGATGGCACCCGGCAGCAGCATGTTTTTTATCACATCTCATAAATATCCCCACCAGAGAGAATTGCTTTAGAAAGTGGAAAAAATAATGGGATAAATGCATTGGAATTAAGAGGGGGATGTTAATGGCAATGTATCTTTTACCTTGACATATTTTTAAAATTTAAACATTCACTATATTTTGATCACACCTCACATTAAAACTAATAAACCAGATGCAATGAAGCACACCTATAATCCCAGCACTTGCAAGGCTGAAGCAAAAGGATTGCAAATTTGAGTGTAGCCTGAGAAAGTCAGAAACTTAGTAAGATCTCCTATCTCAAAGTAAATTTTTTTTTTTTGGTACCAGGAATTGAACTCACAACCTCACGATTGCCAAGTAGGCACTTACGCTGCTGAGCTAAACCCCCAGCCCCTCAAACTAAAATATGACATACACACACACATGTGTATATATATATTTGGTACCAGGGATTGAACTCATGACCTTGCATTTGCCAGGTAGGCACTAATGCTGCTGAGCTAAATCCCTGGCCACAAAATAAAATATTAAAGAGGGCCTGGGATATAGCTCAATGCAAAGGCCCTGGTTCAAGCCCCAATACTGAGGCAGAAAAAAGAAAACTAATGAATTCAGCAAGGTTGCATCAGGATACAAAATTGAAAACAAAGGTCTATATACTTGCAATGAATGATCTAAACATGAAATTAAGAAAGTAATTCAGGGCCAGGGATTTAGCTCAGTGGCATAAGTGCCCGCCTGGCAAGTGTGAGTTCATGAGTTCGATCCCTGGTATCTCAAAAAAAAAAAAAAAAAGTAATTCAATTTATGATAGTATCAAAAGGAAAAGGCAGCTTCTTCAAATTGCCAGATGGCCTTCAGCAAATGTGACCCCAAGTGTGGGGCACTCCTCTCTCCTAAAGTTGCCAGACTTAACAAATTAAAAATAGGGATAGCCAATGAAATGTGAGGTTCAGATAAGAAACATATCATTTCTTAGTATTTCTCAAAAATTACATGGTCATTCTTATACTAAAAAATAACTTTCCCTGAAATTCAAATTTAACCAAAAATATACTCATTGCTCACCTGAAATGCAGATTTTTTATCTTTATTTATTTATTTATTTTTGTCTTTTTTGAGACAGGGTCTCGATCTGCAGTTCAGGCTGGCCTTGAGCTCACTTTGCAGCCCAGGCTGGTCTTGAATTTACAACGATCCTCCTGCCTCAGCTTCCCGAGTGCTGGGATTACAGGTGTGAGCCACCATGCCTGGCTGGCTGAAATGCAGAATTTAACTGGGTGTACTCTACTTTAGCTGGAAACTAACTTCTCTGGACTCCTGGATTCCTGTGTCTTGTCCCAGCAATTCCTTACTGTCTCATTAGCTTTATATTTTTTCTTCTCATTAGCTTGCTTGCTTGCTTTCTTTCTTTCTTTCTTTCTTTCTTTCTTTCTTTCTTTCTTTCTTTCTTTCCTTTTTTTTTTTGTACCAGGAATCAAACTCATGATCTCATGCTTACCAGGCAGGCACTTGAGCTAAACCCCTAGCTCCTCATTAGCTTTCCATGCTTTTAAGATTTAAAAATATTGGTCCAGGTGTGAGTGGCCCTTCTATACTTGGGGAAATTCCCCTCAATTTTTCTCCTTGACTTAGAAATCAGAGCTCATAGTCACAGCCTCCCTGGGGCTAGAACACAGCCGTGACCTAGTGACCTAACCAATCACCTGCCAGAGGGGGACTGCACAACCTGGCAGGACACAGCAGGGGCTCAGTGATCACAATGGCAAGAGAGGTGGCTTCTCAGCTGATCCTTCAGGTCAAGCTCACAAAGTTGAATTTGGCGTCGGTGCAGGAGGCAGGAGTGACTGCACTAATGTCAGGTTCTCGGCGTGAGTCATGGTGTTGGCTGTTATCTTCTGGTCATTGTGGTTTTAGGCATTGCCCGTGGAAGCCGAACCTGGACTCTGTGTCTCACATTCTCCCCGGTGATTCTGTGACTTTCCTAGTAATTTCAAAGAAACCCTTTGTGGCTTAGGAGCCTCAGAGAGGATTCTGTTGTTTGCAGCTAGAATCTGTGATGATATATCTGGATTCTGGGTTCCGATCTTTCCTTAAACGGGGTTCTGGGTTCTGATCTTTCCTTGAACCGGCAGGGGTGGGAGCAGCATCGAGAAGGTCTCTCAGGCTGGCGGAGTCTGCAGTTCCAGGGCCAGTGACTGGGGCCCAGGGAGGCCTGTTGGCCACTGTGGTTTCCCAGTGTCACATATGAAAGCTGCTTCCTCTTCTCCCTGACCTGCTCAACTCTGGTGCTGCACACTCTGCCTCCACTTACCGAATTTTAAGGCCTCTGTACTCCCTGACCATTCAATACCTTTAGGGACTAATTCTATGGCTGTATAGTACTCCATGTGGGCAAAACTATATACAAAGACATGTGCTGTAGTGTCCAAAATTGCTTCTTGGGTTTATTTGGGCATTTTTGTTTGTTTTGTTTTGTTTTGTTTTAAAGACAGGCTCTTGCTGTGTACTTCAGGCTGGCTTTGAATTCTCTATGTAGCACAGGGTGGCATCAAACTCGAGACAATCCTCCTGCCTCAGCCTCCCGAGTGCTGGGATTTCAGGCAATTACAAGCCACCATGCCCAGTTTGTAATTGCATTTTAGTATTAATTTTTGCCACCTTTAGTCTCTTCCCCAAAAGCAAACTAAGCCCATTATCTAGAATTTGTAACGTTCAAATTTGCCTCAATCCTCACCACAGAGATGTGCATCTCCATTTTATAGGACTTTGAAAGAGGCTTTCGTAGGACGCAGAGTGTTAGGAGAAAGCTCTGGAAATGAGTAAGAAGGGCAAGACTCCCAAGGAGCCGGGACCACATGGGTGGCCATCATCACATTGGCTCCGGGCTCTCCTTTGCGGGCCAGTCCTTGCCCCACCTACCCCTTCCCAGCGGGGAGCCCGTGCTGTGTCCCCACCCAGCCTGGCTTGCACAGCTCCTGGGGCTATTCCTAGGCTGTCCCTCGTTCCCCCATCTTGGCAAGAGCAGGGCTGTTCCCTGCCCCAGAACCTGTGGAGGCCCCCAGCCCTGAGTCAGCACCTGGCCCCACTCACACTGAACTGGCCGTGTTCCCTTCCAGCGCCACTCAGCCAGGCCCCGTGGGCACAGGCAAAGCCAACCTCACCAGTTCATGTAGTGGGTGCATGTGGGTGGGGCAGAAAGAGCTGATAGAGCCAGGCGTTGGTGGTGGTGCACATCTAAAATCTAAGAACTCTGGGAGGCTGAGGCAGGAGGATGGAAAGTTCAAGTCCAGCCAGGGCAATTTAGCAAGACCCTGATTCAAAATAAACAAAAAGGGCTGGGGGATATGTAGTTCAATTCCTAGTATCCCCTCCCCCACTACTACTACACATAAAAAGCAAAAAGATGCATGGCATTTTCATCTCAAATTTTATTTCCTTTAACATATTACATGTTCTGGGAAAAGAAAATAGCATTAGCATGGCGGATGTCTTATGTAAGTGACGATAAACCCTGCTTCTTTATTCTATTAAATGTTATGAATTCAGTCAGTCATCAGACATCCTCTGAAGCTGCTTTCCGGAGGCATTGAAGCTAGGGAATGCTCCTAACAGTGAGGGGCAGTGTGTGCAGTGGTTAGCTGCCCCGACCTTTCTGCGGAGCTGGTTGTATGGAAACCCCCTGTACTTGCCCTGTCCCCCATGTCCATGGTCACCCAATTCTCAGCGTATCCGTTTTCCTCTCTGTTGGCTGGATGAGGTCCTCATTGGATCAGTGAGGGAAGGGAATTCCAGGGCCCAGGAGCAGCACCTCCAAAGGCCCAGGGGACATGTGGGGAGATGGGACACCCAGACTGGGCGGGCAGGAGGAACACACTGTGTGCTGCTGTCATTCTGGGAGTGGGGAGTGGGGAGCGGGCAAGGGCACAAAGTTCCGGCAGGGTGTAGGCGAGAGGACAGTCTAGGTTGGAAGGTGGGGACCCTGACCCTGCACTGGCATGAGAAGTCCTGGAGAAGGGTGCTGTGAGATGCCACAGCAGTGCCACCAAGGCCTGCAAAAAGGGCCTGGACAAGGAGAGATGAGAAGACCCCACAGCCAAAGGGGACTGGCTGGGTGAAGTAGGAGAGGGGAGACGCTGAGGTGGCCCCACGTTCCTGCCCTCAGCCCCTGTGCCTATTAGCGAATAACAGGACACAGAGCAAGCGGGCATGTGTGCCCTGAGGGCATCGGCTTGGCCTCTGCGGAAGGACCACTCCTGGGGGCCCTCACTCTGCCTCTGTGGTGTCCCCAGCCCTTACCAGGTCACATGGGTGTTCAGGGTGGTCGTGTCCTCCTCATTCCTGCGTCCATCCTACCTCTCCCTGCCCGCGCCAGCCCCACCTGGGCCAGGCTGGATGCTCGCTTGGCGACCGCAGCTGACCTGGGCTCACCCTGGGAAATCCGACCATGATGTCACTGGCAGACCTCTCTATTGTAATGTTGTGGTGACCTGAGGGAGTGTGACTGTCATCCTTCCCTTTTAAGGGGCTACCTGGCTGGGCTGCTGCTGCCAGCTTCTGAGCTGCCACTTCCTTGGAGAGGCAGGGGGTGGGGTACCCTATATGCATGGGGGTTGCACATGGTATGTGATGTATGTGCAGGTGACCACATCCGTGCTGCCCCTCCTGTGCCCACATGTCTGCATGTGCTTGTCTGTGTGAGGACTGCAGGCATGGGCGAAGCCTGCCTAGGGAAGGGGTGGGGTACACTTTTGCAAACTGGCTGGGCTGTGTGTGGGCGGCATAGGTGGGAGTGGGCTTGGGTGTGATGTGGGGCAGCTGATCTGTGTTTGCTGAGGGAAGAATTCTGCGCCATGCTTGTGAATGACGACGGATGGGCAGGGGAGGTCGGGCCATTCTTCCTGTCCAGGCCCTGCTGGTGCTTCTCAGCCTTCCTGGGGTCTCTTCCCGGGACAGCCACCTTTGCCCAGGGTACCCTGGCAGGAAGGAGGAGCTCAGTCTCCGGAAGCTGAGTCTGGGGCTGGAGCAGGAACTCACTTCAGCTGTGCCCACAGAGGTAGACAGGACAGAGTCCTCTGCTTCCCTGTGGAAGGCGCTGCCTTGGGGTGAGGGGGTTGTAAAATGTGGGTGACTCTATCTGTCCTGCCAGTGGACAGATGATCCCCAAAGACAGAGGCAGGGTCTCCCTAGTTAGCATTTTAACAAGGTCATAAATAGTGAGGGGATGCTTTGCATGGCCGAAATGACCTAAGCAAAGGCCCTGTGGCAGGAAAATGCAGGCTACTTTGGGCAGAGGTAGTGCTAATGGTGCCCTTTGAGGTCCTCTTGAGACCACATCCTTCACATTGTAGAGAAGAGCGGTCGTGCCTCTATGACCTCACCTACTCCACCGCCCAGGGAGCTGCAGGAGAAAGCTGCTGAGGTACTGGGTCTTGTTCTGAAGTCTTGCTTAGCCCCGGCAGGGGCTGCACCCCAGGCTTGGCCTCCCTAGGCCACCAGCTGGCAGTTGGTTGCTGAATGCATCACCTCTCTGGGCTCTCATCTGCCCTGGGAAGGAGGCAGAAGGCCTTGTCATGCCTGAAGCCAGTGTGGCTCCCACGGGAGCTAAAATGTACCCCTAACCCCCGCCCCACCGTGCCCAGCACCAGCAGAGCCGCAGCACGACGCAAGCTCTCCAGGCTGCGTTTTGGAAAGAAGATGGGCACAGCTGATGTCTCCTCTCCATTCCGAGAGCCTTTGCCAGACCCTCCCCAGGGAGGACAGCATCGGAGAAGGAGCCCAGAATCCTAAAGACCCTCAGAGGCGAGGCAGGAAAGACAGGCAGCCTCGCTGTCTCTGGCCAGGGCCCTTGAGAGCACCCTTCCTCCAGCCTTGGCCTTGGGGAAACCTGCAGCAGCTGGTGAAGAAGGCAGGCCAGTGGGGACTGCTGATCAGAACCAGGAGTGGACCCAGCTGGGCCTGCTTGGCCTCCCACACCCCCATGGCACCCACTGCCTCTGCTCTAAGACGTGCAGCCCTTTGATCTCCCAGCTCAAAAAAGTCAGGCTGGATATCAAATCTATTTCCCTGGCTGACAATTCCTTTTTTTTTTTGATTATTTTTCCTGCTGTGCTAATGCCTGAACCCAGGATCTTCACACTGAGTTACATTCCCAGTCCTTTTCTATTTTGATGTTTGTTTGCTTTTGTCTTTTTGAGACAGGGTCTCACTGTGCAGTTCAGGCTGGCCTTGAGCTCACTTCGTAGCCCAGGCTGGTCTCAAGTTTACAAAGATCCTCCTGCCTCGGTCTCCTGAGTGCTGGTTTTACAGGCTTCTTTTTTCTATTTTGAGACAGGATCTCTCTAAGTTGTCCCACTTTGTGTCCCCACAAATCCAGGAACCAAGAAACATTATACCTAGAGGCAGGGTGCATCTTGCAATCCTCCTGCCTCAGCCTTTCGGGGTGCTGCAATTATAGCTGTGCACTACCACATTCAACTGGTAGTTTTTTACAAACTCAAATAACCCTCCTTTTTGGGGAATGGGTGGGTACTGGAAATCAAACTCAAGACTTTGCTTTTGCCAGGCAGGTGCTGAACCTCTGAACTATATCCCTGGCCCCATAAGCCTCCTTTTTTGAGACACTCTTTTCACATTAAGAAGTTTGTCATCCACTTCCCTCTTCTATGAAAGCAGCTGTATTTCTAATTATCAAACACATATGTACCTGTAAGCATATGAAATAATCTGCAGTGATAGAAATCAGAATCATAGCAACCTGGGGTGCAGAGTGACTTGGAGGGAGCACAAGGGAGCTTTAGGGTGACAAAAACATCTGAAATCTTCGCCTAGGTGATGGTTATATAGATTTGTCAAAAGTCACAGTGTTGTACACCATGTTTGTACATTTGATGAAAGTTTAAGCTCAGCCTGGGCCACTTCACAAGACTCTGTCTCGAAAATCAAAGAATAAAAAAGAGCAAAGGCCCTGGCTTTAATCTCCAGCACCACCACTTTAAAAAAAAAAAAAAAAAGAATGTATTGAGATTCCCAATAAAGAGCTGCCAGCAATGTAAAAGATACACACACAGAAACATGCACAGAACAGACATGCTCAGTTTAATGGATCAGGAAGCCGGCACCCCTGGAAACACCCCATCACATAACCACTCCATGCAGTCAATGCTCCACAGTGTCTGGCTGTAACCAAACAGCTCTCCTAGGACCCCGTCACCCACAGTCTGGGCACCCTTCCTCTAGATGCAATGTTTCTTGGTCCCTGGATTTGTGGGGACACAGACAGCAAGAGTCAGGTGGCACACATGGGGTTTGGAAACCCAGCATTTTCCATCAGCACAATCCCAAGCTTTTCTATGATTCTTTTTTTTTACCCACCCACCCCCTGAACTGCGTATTGAAGCCAGGCCCTTTAAAATTTATATTTTTATATTTTGAGGCTGGGCATGGTAGAGCATACCTGTAATTCCAGCACCTTGAGGCTGAGGCAGGAGGTTCGAGGCCAGCCTGAGCTATGTAGTGAGTTCAAGGCCA